>DWGJ01000177.1:0-40544 GCA_018246895.1 Aspitha aspitha aspitha | reverse complement strand
AGTACAAAAGAATTTACAACTTTTGTAACAAAATATTAGCTTTTAATATGATTGTTCCTTTTATTCTTATTTTTTTTTACTTTTATTGAATAAATGTTATTGATTACTAATGGACTCGCTGATTATTGTGACATATTGTATTATCGCTGATTGTTGTATTATTGTGACATAATGTAATTGAATATTGTTAATATATAATGTATTGTCTATTATAAATGTATGATATAAGACACGATGACGTCAACATAAATGAAATTAAAATTTTGCCCACCGACTAGTTCGGTTAAACACGCCTGAAACTATGTACTATATGTGACCACCTTGTAAACCGTGTTTTTTGCAAATAAATTATTATTATTATTATTATTATTATTATTAAGATAGGTGAAGTAACTGAATCAAACATCGGTATTAACAATCGTCGGTAACACAATTAAGATACTAGTTTATGTGAAAACTCCCGACGCGGCTCTGGCACGCCGCTACCGTGCTGCGGGGCAGCGGCGCGGAACATTTTGTGCTTTCTTCCTTGAAGAGATTTTTCATATTTAAGCATTTGATTACTTATAAACGTATTTTGCTCATTCGATGCAAAAACAACTGTTTTGTAACCATAATTCATTTTTATTGGAACGAAGTTTTTATTTCTAGAAACAATAGACTTATCAATTATTAAGTGAGCTACATTTAATAATTATTGTATTAGTTATACTTTATTTTTTCATCAGTTTTCAATCGATTTATTTCAATAATTTAATCTTCATCCACCAATTTTCGTTCCATAGTTCTCCACGCTTTTCTGTCAAATAGAGAAACAATAAACTTCAACTGTATAATTTATAAAACTTCTAATAATGGACGTTATTGCATCATATTTTAATCCGTTATATCAGAAGTTTAGGTAAGGAAAAGATTAGTAAAGTCATAGAAAAACATTGGTGTAACAAATCACACGCAAGTCATAACTTATATTGTTACATACAAACGGGTTGATTACGCAAGCGACAGGGCGATTTAATGTGAAAATTTCCCTGCCCTTTGCACAGCGCCGCTCCCGTAGAGCAAGAGGTCACAAACGTTTATCCATTATTAACTCATTTAACTTTAATCATTGCTTTTGAAATAATTATGGCTATATACAAAGTAATTTTTGAGCCTGTACCCAATTTCTAGAAATTTCGAGATCTAAATAAAATTTTGCAGATTTTCGTAAAAACAATTTTCAAAGACAATCAGGTAAAGTGTAATCATTATCTCCATAACATCAGCCCACTGCTAGGCTTAGGAACTCTCCAAAACGGACAATGTCTTCGATCTTCAGTTTTGCTCATTTTTATTATTTCTGGTTGCAGCCCTGAACAGGTTACGCGGAGGCGGCATGACAGTTGATCGCGTTATCTACCAATCAATGAAAAAGTATAACAATAGTATAATAATAGTATAAGAATAGTATATCAATAGTATAAGAATAGTACATCAATAATCCTACTAATTATAAATGCGAAAATTTGTGTATATATGGATGTTTGTTGCACTTTCACGCAAATACTACTGAACCGATTACGATGAAATTTGTTATGTAGTTAGCTGATGACCCAGAATAACACATAGACTACTTTTTATTCCGGAGTTCCGGAGGCATCGGGATTTACACGGGAATAACGAGAATTAGTAGGACTTTGTATCCTAGAATTCTCTCGCGGTCGATCTTTAGGCGGGAAAAACTTTGTGCCACACTGATTTCCACGCGAGCGAAGCCCCGGACACATCTAGTATAACAATATTATAACAATGGTATGGTTATTCTATACCTGGTATTGGAATGGTATTGTATACCTGGGAAGGAACTGACTTCTAGGCCACAGCTTACGCTTTTCTAGGAGTCAGGGTTTCTAATATATGTATGTATGTATGACTGCAGTTTTTGGCCAATAAATTATTATTATTGTTATTATTATTCTAATAAAAATAAAATACAAGCAAAGCACCAAAGGTGCCGCGCCCCTGAGATCGTGCTGGCAGACTTAATTTTCGCGAGCAGCCGTGAGCACGCAACACGGTAGCCGAACTCTAGCGCTATTAACAACAACAAACATCTTTATTTTGCGAGCGCTAAGAGAAATTCACTGGCATTTGTACTCAGCCATTTGATTATTCGAAGTACTAGCTTTTACCTGCGGCTTCGCTCGCGTGGATTTTGGTGTGCCACATTAAGTTTCGTGACAAAAAATTTAAATAAAAAAAATCTGATTTTTTTCGACTTCATTGATATGTATCGTTATATTAGGACCAAAATTACTAGAAATCATTACAAATTGTAGCCTATATGCATGTTATTCCGATGTATAATCTATATTACTATAACAGTTTCATATACATATAGTCACAGTTTTTTCGTGAAAGAGTAACGAACATATTCCCAAACGTTCACATTTATAATATTAGTAGGATTTATTATGGGAACCTTTGATTAAACGGACCAATACATTGTACGGTTCGCGTGCACGGGAAGCGGAAACGTTTTGTATTTTTATCTGTGATCATTGATTTATTGTGTCCTTTGACGATTTTTTAGTAATCTTATTGAGAAAAGTCCGCATGATAGATCGGTAGAAGTTCATTAGACATCATTCTTACCCTGAGTAATTACGGTGTGTTTATTTATTAATAAATCAACTATATTTTGTTTATTTAATCTCTCATTAACTATTTTATAGATAATGACTTTATATATTTTCATTTATGTACTAAAATATAAAAATGTCAAGAAATAAATAAGACTGCATAAGCGCTTAAATATTTAATCAAAAATAAACGCAAGCGTGAACAATGTTTTCATTTTAATAAAAGATCAATAAATAGTAATAATTTACAGCTGACCTTCTGCGAAAATGTTTTAAATTATAATGACATGTCAAATCAATGGCAAATATTTCTCTAAATCCGCCGTGACTGATACAAAAATATAACACGTTTGTCTGTTCTAATATCATTTATTTGCACAGTTGGTTAACTGTGATCATGACAAATTTGGTAATAAATAACTTAACTATAATCCTGCATAATTGCGGCTCTAAATCATAATTTTGGCACCCAATTTTGGTAGATGTTATAACACGGCTACTTTAGTGGTCATGTATGTCGTTTAGCGAAAAACATTATAGCTGTCAATGTTATAAATTTTATTTCCTAATTATAGCCATTACACTTCACTTTCTAAGCTTTAAATAAATGTACTCTATGCGAAATTGGAAAAATACTCATTACTTTACTTAATGATACTCACTTATCAACGGAACGTAAATAAAAATTCAAATTTCGAATGCAAATTCTTAATATTATTTATCTTAGGTGAGGTAAATATATGGTTAGTACATTTTAAAAAAGAACGAGGGTAGATAAAGTTCTCTATAGTACTCTATAGTCTCATAGTTGGTTACTGCGTATTAATATAATAATATCTATATTATTATCATTAATATAATAATAAGTAAGTATTTAAATCATTAAGTATGTTTTTCTTCAACTTTTTTAGTAGTCCACTCCTGGACCGGGTCACCTCTCATAGTGACAAGTTTTTAGTTCCTAGTCTACCACGCTGGTAAAGTGCGTATTGGTAGACTCCACTCACCTCAGGAAATACGGTTACGACAATGAATAATTTATTTAACGTAATTACAACACGCGTGCCCACGTCAGCCTATAATTATATTGATGTATATACTCGTACATTTACATTAATTGTAAACCGCGAAAATTAATGGCAATAATTAATGTTAGATTAATTACTGAAATTATAAAGCTTGCTTATTATTAGATTAACGTGATTTCTAAATATGCCTATTTTAAATTTCGTCGTATTTTGGATTTACATATTTTGAATATTATTCACTTTTCTTTATTTTCTATGTATCTTATCTAATATACGAAATAAGTTCGGTAAAAACAGAAATAGGAAAGTTAATAAAAACACCGTGATTGAAACAACACACGGCCTTACAAAATCTGTAATGTTTGATTGGATTTTGTTTCAAATAATGTCGTTATAGATGCTTTAGTTCTTTGTCAACTTCAAAATGCACTAGGGCATTACAAATAGACACTTGTGATTTTTAGATGCAACAGTAACATTATTTAGATACCAAAAAATCACCATTTAGATAACAAAACGATTAAAAAAAACTGTTATCTTAAAAAGTCGTTGAATAAATTAAAAAGTTAAACGATTATGCTGCTCAAATTATCAGTGTTCGCAATAAAATCGATTAAGTCGATATTTACGATTCTATATGCATCGATATACAATAATCGGTGGATAAATATCACGTTTTGGATGACTTGGAGCGCAATTTAGTACATTAATAGTTGCATTCCAAATAAGGCATATGTCACAGTTAGTACCATTATCGATTAAATATCGATATAATATTCACTTTGGTTCAACTATTTCTGCTGAGGTGTGTGCATCTATGATATTTATAATATTCATACTTTTTTTTCATGTCTGTAAATGTATAAATAAACTGTTTGAAAATAAATAAAATGGCAATAATGTGCGATTAAGTAGCTATCGATAAATTAGGATACGTTTGAGATAAATTGGCGAAGTTGTGGCAAAAATTAATATATTCGCGTCAAATTGGACACCCATTAATGGGAACCCTGGAGTGCTGTCATAAAATCTGACCTTCAGCTGAACAATATTACGAACTAGCTGTGCCCCACGGTTTCACCCGCTTTAATTAGAGTGCAATCTATTAAAAAACTATTTTAAGAACGTCACGTTATTATCACTATCAAAGGTTACACGGAAAACGGAAGAATAAAGGAACGGTTTCTCGTCGCTGCTCCATTCCTATCAGTCATCGCGTGATGTTATATAGCCTAAAGATTTCCTCAATATATGGACTATTCAACAGGAAAATAATTTTTCAATTCGAACCGGTATATATACAAATAAACAAACAAACTCTTCAGCTTTATAGTATTATGTAGTATATTTATATAGCTCTTGCGGCATCTCGAAACTTTAGACGTCGAATGAGATTTGATGTTACCAAGCTTTCAAGTTACTTACTTAAAAATATAGGTACACGCTATTCCAGTTTCATTTATTTCCAGACATGGTCCATATTATAAGGAGGTGAGGTAGGGAATGTCTTACAATCAAATAATCAACGTATTTTTATATAGTTCACGAATTGGGTGAGTGCGAATTGGGTGAGTCATACAATTTGTCTCTGAATTAAAATGAAGCGCCATGGAAAAGCCTTTGGTGGTAAGATTGAAATAGGATAAAATTGTCTGTTACCATGGCCAAAGCTGGCAGCGTACTGGCGACTCATCGGATGATGCAAGTGTCCCTTTGATGTTGGAAGTGTCCCTTTGATGTTGGAAGTGTCCCTCTGATGTTGGAAGTATCCTTCTGATGTTGGTAGTGTCCCTCTGATGTTGGAAGTGTCCCTCTAATGTTGGTAGTGTGCCTCTGATGTTGGTAGTGTGCTTCTGATGTTGGTAGTGTCCCTCTGATGATGCAAGTGTCCCTTTGATGATACAAGTGTCCCTTTGATGTTGGAAGTGTCCCTTTGATGTTGGAAGTGTCCCTCTGATGTTGGTAGTGTCCCTCGGATGATGAGTGTCCCTTTGATGTTGGAACTGTCGGATTTCGATTGTCCATAGGCGACGGTGATCAATTACCATCAGGTTGCCTATCTGCCTATTTACTGGGCTGTTATATAAACAAAAGTATTCTTATAAAACGCTATGATGAATAAATGCTCCTCACGAGTTTTTAGCTAGTGATATTGAAAAATAAATTGCGTTAGAGTAGCGATACCTTGATTGAGATGTAGTTTTGTTAATCGCGAAACCATATAAAATTGATATTTTTACTACCGAAGTCTTTGATCGGCTTTTATAGCTTCTACCATCACTTTATTGTCAATAACTTTACTTTTAAAACAAAACGACGCGTTCCCGCTGCGTTTATTGAGCGGGTTTTGTTTTATAAATTAAATAATTTATTATTTATGACAGCTGACCTTTAAGGCATAGTGAGCTTGATAAAAACATAATGTTTTAATATTTTGCGTTGATAGCGCAGTGGTGGGAAATGGGGACCTCCGGTGATCTGGGTTCATAACCTGGCCTCCTTTGAATTTACTTGTTTAAAAACGCAGACGCAGGACAAACAAAAGTGTCCTACACACAAAAGTTTCTCCTGGGGATTGAACTCACTATCTTTGCTTATGGTATGGTATATACATAAGATATAGTACTTATATAGATATTTTATTACGCCCAAACACAGAACAAACAAATGTATTCATCATACTAATGTTAGTCCTGGGTGGGAATAGAACCCACGACCTCCGGTTTTGCAGTCAGGGTCTCTAACCACTCGACCACGAGGCCAGTCAAAAGTCGAAACGTGTAGAACGCATAGAAGCCTCTTGTATTACTGTGTAGTGACATGTTTAGTTATCGACGATTGCGTGACATGTAAATAAAGATAACAGGTACTTATTAGCAGCTGCGAGGGGACTTTATAATCTGATGACAACCTAATAAATTCAATTTGCATTCTATCTTTGACAACAGAAAAGCATCCGTTTTCATGAGAATGGAACAAATTATATTAGAACTTAAAATTTTATTAGAATTATTTTTTCCGTGTAACTTATGAAACTTTCACAATTTTTTTCCTTCTTTACAACTCGTAACATTTAAACAATTTTCTTTGAGACCTCTTGAAAGACCCCTTTGAATTGTCAAACTTGTTCTTTTTGTCGCGTTTCGAGTTTGTGTTGTACTTTATTTTCCAACAATTCCTTATTATTATTATTATATTTATCAACACAAACACGTTTCTTATTTTTCAGTAAGCAAGCCGTATTCGACGGGAAACGGGCGATACGAGGAGGAATACCTTTTGTATTTCGTGAGTATATTATCCCTATATATTCTTAAACAGGCTATTAAACCAGTGGGTAAGGATTATTACGTTAAGTTTATTTTGTGATGTGATGAACTTTTCATTCACGTTTTTATAGGTACCTATTATTGCACCGGCGATTGTAGTCCTTAGGCGTGTAATCAACACGAAAAAATATGTCAGGCTGGACAGCATTAGGGTGCGTTTCCACTAGACATGAGCGAGGATGCGTAGCGAGGAATGTGTGTGTTAAGAACCAACAGGATCCCTGCATTTGCCTAGCCTCGCTTAGTACGCTTGCGTAGCGGAGCGAGGTTTCTCTCCTATTGGTTCTTAACAAACACATTCCTTGCTACGCATCCTCGCACATCCCTGGTAGAAACGCAGCCTTAGGACAGTAACCCAGTTATGGGGATTTATCCAACCCGGCGTCGTCGAGCTCATTTCAGGTGACAAGTAATGATTTTCCTCACCCGTTCGCAAGCTTCCAAACCGTCGCCTTCCAAACCCTTTCCTAGGCTCGCTGATTAGACGGTTTTGCCTCTCCCTATAATAGCCTCTTACGACAAGCAGAAGATACCGTAGCTGTATTCTGGTTCCGGGCTACAGTAACAAGTGTAGACTGTAGGTATCTATGCACTGGATTATTTTACATACAATTATTTGTAATAAACACATAGGTACAAATAATAACCTAAAGAGTACCTAGTAATGTACCTGTTACTAATTAATGAAAATCGTTAGAAGCGATGTCATTTATATTTTAAGATGGATACATTGTATATACCTTTTACCTAATATATATTCTTTAAATTACGTGACTTTCAGATTGTTTAAAAATGTATACGTGACCCAGAGCAAGACAATAGAAGTATTAAGTTCCTAAACTTTGGATAAGATTACAACAAAGGCTGTCGTGGATGCTGTGAGAAACGATAAAGTAAAAATGCATTATGGTCATGTATAGGCACCCGTATGCAACGATGACATTTAAAATATGTTTTATGGCTTAAGCTTTAATAGTTCGTTTAGGGCTTTAGGAGTACCTAGCAGTGGTTAGTTTAAAGGGTTTTGCTGCAAAACCCGCATCCAATGTCAATTTTATTTTATTGCCTAATGAACGACTATATTATTACAATACTTGATATACTGAATATAGGTAACTACTCTAGTGTGGGTGTTTGGTAATGTAAACTTACCGATAGAGATATTTGGCACTCGGTGCTTTCTGTCTGCCCCATTAGGAACCTGGCGTAATGGTATAGTAGGTAATGCATGAAATTGTATAACGATAGTTCGTTGGAAACAAGTAGGTAAACGACGAACGAAAATGAAAGGTAAGCCTGATTATTATGAAAATAATATGTATTTTTAAACGCTAGTTCGGACTACACCTATTTTATAGCTACAATAGGCTGGAAAGTATTTGTTTTATGTATGAATTAAAAACTTATCCTCATTACTCAACAGCCATTACGATGTTTACTTACGAAAGGGCGTCATCAATTGTTCTAGGTACTTGCTTAGCGTGTTGCAATGCAAGTAGATATATTAAAAGGTGACCTTCATAGTGGACGAAGCGCTCCTTTATCTCATGTCAGATAATAAACAGCTGAGTAACTAGATATCAAAGATGCTAAAGCTATGATTTATTAATATGTAAGTACGCAACTGCTGTTGATAATTCAAAATGAATAAGTAAAAGCTCTTTATTACCAATATTAAAAGACTTACGCAGCGTTAGTGTTATATATTTTATAATTAACGGATTGTGTGTAATAAAAAATATTTCATAAAAAGACAAAAAAGTCTCCGTATTTGTAAAAATACCTACACATTTTAGTCCACTCACACCATGTTTGCATGATGCTAATAACTACCCACATTTAATCACTATTGAATATGGAACAATGACTGGTTTTTTTCCTCTAAGAAATAATAGATGTTGCCTACTCCATTAATTTACATTATAAATATTTTCTTAGCATTTACTTATGTATATACTTACAAATTATCGAACAATATATAGATTAAATTAAATATTTGGAAGATCTTAGTCCGCTGTCCGCCCCGATCTATCTGTAGTGTGGTGATATCTTAAATTTAAAAGATATGAAGAGTCTTTTATTTTGACGCCCAAATTTACCTAATTATTCAAGGATAATAATATGAATTTGAATCTTAGTTATTAAGTATTTAAGTCTCCTATCTTAGGAGATAAGTCGGTATACATACATATATGTATTTGATAATAAATTTTGATTCACACGTCATTCACAGCTAATATTATAGCTAAATAGCAAAACATAAACGTAATATGCATTTCACTTACCTACTAATTATAAGACGGAACTTTTTTCGTCTGGTTTCTGTTGCGCAGTTGGATCGACGTTAACAGAGCTACGACGCAACTCCACGAGGTCGAACGCCTGGCATTGCCAAATTTGAAGGGTGACGTCACTCCGAACCGAAACAGATTCTTTGGCGAGCGTCGACTTCGCGTGATATTGGTTAATGATCGCCAAATACTTCAATAGTATAGCAATGGATGTTAAAAACTTTATATTATTACCAATAGAAACGAGTTTGTAAGACTACGTTACAATCTACTAAGTGAACAGTGAACAAAAACAGTCACGCATTTGTAGCTCGGTCGATGTCTCCTTAAACGAGACGCAAAGTCCGGCTTAAATTAATTTCAAGTTGGTTATAATGTCAACACGTTCAATATTGCGATTGTCTATAAATGAAATAATACAACGAAAGTAGGAGACTGACTACATAATTGAAGAGATTCCTATGTGATTGGTCTTTTTGAAGTAGGTATGTCAGTATAATTACCAATATTATATATGTATGTGTTAATGTCGTAATACATTAAATGCATATCAGTGACTACGACAAAACCATCGTCGAAATCGAATTTTATACTTAAGAATATATTTATTAAATTTACATTCGGTAGGTAAATGGTAATCGGTTGCCTCAGATGTGTAGGTATTTTAGTTTGGCAGTCAAGTTTTCGGCCGATGACGACTTCTAAGCTACAGCATTAGTCATCTGGTTTTATTCCTTTACCTCTTATAAACATTTAAACAAAAATAGGTTCTGGTATAAGACTTTCAAACAAAACTTGGATAGGTGCATATTGTACATATATGCACAATACCTAATAAGAATGTCGTGACCAATATTCTTATTAATAACTAGATGTGTCCGCGGCTTCGCTCGCGTGGAAATCAGTGTGTCACAAAGTTTTTCCCGCGTAAATACCGACCCCGGGAGAATTCTAGGATACAAAGTCCTACTAATTTTCGTTATTCCCGTGTAAATCCGAATCTCTCGGAACTCCGGGATAAAAAGTAGCCTATGTGTTATTCTGGGTCTTCAGCTACCTACATACCAAATTTCATCGTATTCGGTCCAGTAGTATTTACGTGAAAGAGTAACAAACATCCATACATACATACAAACTTTCGCATTTATAATATTAGTAGGATAATGTAACATATGCTTTTATATGAGACTTATACAAATACTCAGTTTCATTTCATATAAGAAGGCCAATACTACACTGTCAAACCTTATGATAAAAATAAAATCGCCGTTAATACACTTTCATTTTACTGATCTAACTTCTATGGCTAAAGAAAGACTTTGATATTCAGATAAGACATCTCACCATCTACAGCACAAGGATCTCATTTCTCGTTGTTTTGCGCGGGAGTCACACAATGGACATTGTGTGCACCGCCTTCAGGAAAGCGAAGAATGGCCTCACAACGTATCATTGTATAACAGAGCTATTGTGTCTCGGAAAATGCAAACGCAGATGTGAAGAACTGAAAGGAAACTTCAACAATAACTCCAATATATTAAAATAAACAATAAGGGACACGTGTTATTATTATATTATTTATTTAACCTTTTTAATTATGAATGTGGTGGCATAAACATATCGTTTTTGGTGTAGCTGGATATTTTTCTTAACCATTGAAAGTGATGGATTGTATTCTCACTGCACTGACCTTCAGAGAAGAATGCTACGTAAATAGGCGGCGCCAACGATGCCAGTGACAACAGAAAAAATAATATTAGATACACAATACTGCCTCGATCCTGTAATTTTAATAAGCGCAACATTACCATCAGTTTTGAGATTTCACCGGAGCCTTATAGATTTGGCATAAAGCTTAAATTTAATTTTAAATATTCAAGTCTTTACAGAAAATCGCTTTATTTTCCTGATTTGTCTAAAGAAAATCTAGTAAATTGTATAGTTTCACAAGCAATCAGCTTTCTATTTAGAACTGACCGCGCGTCTGATGTGGCTTTGGCAAGGTAGGTAGGTATTATGTACTTATGTGTCTTGCCGCGCTCGGCGAATAGAAAGCGTCGCGACCTCACTTTCTCCCCTTCATAGTAATACTTGCGTGATCAAATGATCATGTTCTACCTATGAGGGTATTAAACGAATATATTTAATACAGTTTTTCGCGTATCCTATAACATTAAGGTTAACGTACCTCTTGAGCTGGTAAAATATACCTACATACATATGTAGGTCCCATCAGAGAATTTGTCTTACAATTTTTTTAACTTTTTTATGTGACATTTGCTCAAGAGCGTCATTCATAGAAGTTGTTGAGTCAATTAAGCGTCTATCAATTGATTTCCAATAACAGTTTACAATTGAGACGGACGAGGCATGCGGGACCCGCTTGATTGTTTAATCAACAATCGACCACAATTTGTGACGCCATCGAGTATTTCAAAATAAAATACCATGACGAAGGTACTCAAGTATCTACTTTCTCTGCGGGAGGTCGCGGGTCTTGTAACGAAACAAGAAAATGTCCAACAACAATCAAACTTTAAAAATTTAAACATTTTGAAGAAAGTTATGACTGTCAAAGAATTTATTAAAGAAAATGATATTCATATTAATATTTATTGTAGTTTTATTAGTTTTATAAGCTATCCTCACTTTTACATTTTATTTTATGACAACTGTTATAAACATACATAACATCAACAATATACCTGCGATTAGCAGAATTTTAAACAAAAGAGCACGTGACCCGCACTTGTAAGTGATTTGATTTGGACTTTAATGGCTTTGAAGAGAATTCATAACATGAATAACAATAATTAGACCAATTTCACGCACTGTCATCCGATTCCAATATAAAGTCAAGACAAAAAGCTCAACATATTATACTTTTAAAGTTAAATAAGGTCGAGCTAGTATTTAAGCTTTTTCTATTATGTAGGTACACCACTCGAATTATTTTGTACTCGAATTATTTGGATTTTGTGAGTCACTTCAACCTATTTTTTATTATTATATTGTATTGGTTACTGCTTATTTGTGTGAGATAAATAAAAATAGTAATTCATAGGGTTAGAATAATCAAATTTTATAGAATCACCTAAATGAGATAATTACAGCGGTTTATTCAATCCTGGGCGGTACCGTGCGTTACGTAACTGACTAGATTAGCATTAATATTCTAAAGCAAAAGGTCGGGTACTAAGATTCTTCCGGTTTTTATCTTAATTTATTGTATACCTATATTATTTAATATACGTTATCCTATATTATATATTCAGATAAAATAAAATACTTGGAAAAATACACTTTGTATAAGGCAGGATGCACGGTACACTGGAGCGAAACGGTTGCGCGCCGTGGCACGGAACATTCGCGAAAGATTAAATTCTAAACGAATTTACTAACTTTTGCATTTACTGCACTATTAACACAGGCATAGGGTATTAAATTGCTTAATTATAAAAGAACGCTTATGCCATTTTGCGTACCAAGTAATGTACCGTTTGTGTTAACATTAGTTTAATAAGTTCGTGCAGCGCCCAGAGGCAAATAGAGCTTTAATACATTATCTTAAGGTATGCAATTAGTGACTGCAACAAGTATCTTAAGTCGTTTTGAATCGTTACTTTTCGTTCCATGAACCGCTTCCGCCGCTGCTCCTTCCGTCTCGAGTTGCTGGCTGCAAACATTCCTGAGCCGGACACCGGACCCGGCTCAAGAATGCCAACCAGACGGGCGCGTTGATGGTATGATAGCTTAATGTATCCCACAGTCGACAACGCTCTCACCGGCATACCTCGCAAGATATTCAAGGCTGTACTTACTGTTACTTATTTAAATATCTTACAGATACCGATAGTATATCAATTTGATCCATTGTACCTACACTTCAATACCATTCGGGTGTTTGAGTTTACATACATGATGTATTATCCTATACTAACGCTATCCTATACTTCAGCTATGCAAAGAGACGTCAACATAATATCACTTTTTATCTAATTCCGTGAATCACAAGAGAATGGTTGTGGGACGCTTTCTCATATCTTATAACTGACATGTTTCATTCATGGAACAACATCTAGAATGGTCCCACGCACATTTGTGGCCCACGTGTTCCCTACCCTCCGCAAAGTGAAATTACATAAAGACTCATTTTTTACTATCTGTCATAACTTTACAATCTAATCATAATTGTTGATAAATATTTGTTTTAATGTTCCGAAAATTATTTAACAAAAATGTTACATATTTGCATTTACAAGCCAACTCATACTTATTCCACAAAATTAAAAATCAACAATACGGGTTCACTCTCGACCTATTATAATTTAAGGTATAAAAAGTTTAATTGTCTTATTACTAATTTATTTGAATATCACTATAATTTAAACAAATCTTGACTCATATTTTTTATTAGCTCATATTTTTATTTTTATTATTTGGGACCTCATGCGAAAAATATTTCAATCTGCATATCAGAGTGCTCCTTATCTTACTTAAATATCTCGTATTTTTAGTTAACCCAAAAGACGTTATAAAGATTTGTCAATGAGGACATTCAAGAGTTATGGGAAAATTTTTTCATGAGCGTAACGGTTTTTGTATTATTTTTTGTCGACTTTGACCGTGTGAAGGAACCTCAATGGATGCAGCATGTGAACGGGCTGGCCATTAATGTAAGATCTTTGATATTACCTTTGGGTACCCTCTTTGCCCGAGTAGAATGTACGAAGCAAGGAACAGGAAAGGTCGACAATAACTGGTTATAAACTAGACTGCTTCATTGAGCCGTTTCTTTAAGAATCGTCTTTCTTTATTCACATTGTTAAACATTTTCACACGAGATTATAATGAACTTTAGAAGTAGAAAATTTTCAGAGAATATCAATTGCTGTCTATTAAAGAAAGTGTAGATAACGTATGTTTTTAATTAATAACTATAAGTATTAAGTATTTACTTATAAATCAAGATAGATCCTCTTATAATAACTCAATAAAATTAATATTTCAGGGAATATGATGTAATTATTTAACCTTGTTATTGAAACCCCTATTTCTCTAAGAGTATCTAAGTGAAGAACTGAAAATTGTTTTTTTCTAAATAAACTGCTTTTTTAAATTCAAAGCCCTTATAATTTACTAAAGAGAACTTTATGCTAAAAAAAATTAGCGTTTTATTAATGAAATAAAAATATTGCCAGAAAATGTACAGCAAATTCCTCAGTGATTGAGTTTTCTTATATTAAATTTCATCGAAATGGATTCTGTGGTTTTAACTTGAAAATGTAAAATATAGATAGTCTGAGTTACCTTTGGCTTTTCTTAAATATTAGTGTGGATTCAAATACATAAAAAAACCTGGTAACCGTCTAGTAACCGTTGTACCTACTCCAACTTTCTTAGAAGCATAACATGAATTAGAAATACATACATAACAAACATGGCACTTGGCGTCACGTCACCAATGCATGTTCCTTCGTGTTTACGTTCATGTCTCACGATTATACATCCGTCACGTATTATTGTTATGAAAACTTCTTGTGATAAACTAACGATAAATTTATGATCTATGCCCGTAATGGGGTTTTGTTATTTATAAGCAAAAAGTGTCATTTTATACAAGTATGGAATGCAGCGCTGACCGTCCTTCAAGCCATTAAGGGACGTCGACTCGGCCTAAATTACCATAACGTGCTCGAAGTCGTTAAAATAAAATTAGTTAATTGGTTAAAAACCCAGTTTGGTCGTAATTATTACACATTCTAAGTACTCAAACATGTGAACGAATGTTAGATAAATACTTATTTGTTGTACATATATAGGAATGCATTTTGAAATAATAAAAATTACAAATAATACGTGAATAGACAAATTGATATCACACAAAACAGGCAAACTTAAATTGAATCCACTGGATCAGTACGAAAAAATACAGGACAACCTTTCCAAAATAAACTGTCCTGAACTAAAAAGTACCAATTGAACCCAACAAAATATTACCATAATCTACTTAGCTTACATCAATCGACGGTGATCCCCAATTAATCCTGTGGGCTGATTAGAAACTGGACTACGGCGACTACTTTAAACATGGGTTAACATAGACACTTATACGGTATGTCGAATTGATTGATAAGACGCAATTTAAACTAGCAAACTACAACAGCTACAAGAACCAATAATTTATACAGATCTGATGATTTTCTGTTAGCTACGCATGCATAAGAGCACAGAGGTATAGTAGCAAAAATGCGATATGTAAGCGATTGGCAAAAGTATCTCGGTGTTTGACCTTTGGCGGCATGCGGCGGGCGCGGGCGCGCGGTCGCGTTCTCACGGGAACCGCGGTGATTGCGCCGCACTGCTCTGTGTGCGGACGCCACGGCCACATGAACTCTGGATAAGGTATTTATAAAAAATATAGTCTGTTTATATGGTATACCAGCTGTACCCCACGATTTCACCCGCTTTCAATTTATTAAAACATTATTTTAAGAACGTCACCATATGATTACTATAAAAGTTACACGGAAAACCGAAGAATAAAGGAACGCTTTTTCGTTGCTGCTTCACTCTTATTAGTCATAGCGTAATGTTATATAGCCTATAGCCTTCCTCAATAAATTGACTATTCAACACAAAAATATTTTTTCAATTCGGACTAGTAGTTCCTGAGATTAACGCGTTCAACTAAACAAACTCTTCAGCTTTATAATATTAAGTATAGATACATATTTATTATATAATCTGTTTATACGGCATGTTAATGGCACGGCAAATGTTTGAAATATAAAAAGTAGTTTTGATTGCTGACTATTACTTTAATTTTAAAACTAGGTACATATATGTTTTAAATCATAAAATGAACCTATCAACCAGTCCTTTGCTATACCTATTTATGGTTATTGGTATAATCGCAATACCCAATTCGCAATTTCAATGTAAGCTTGTAGATATGTAAATTGTTCTTTTACTTTCAAAGCATAGAAAATTGTGTATGTACTGTTGAAGTGAGTACAAATCTATATAATTACTAGTAGACCTGACCACGCGTTGCCGTGGTTATAATGTATGTTAAATCATATCGCTCACCTAGCAGTATAATGGCACATCTACAAAAAAGCGAAATTGAGTTTTTACGGCCTAAGTATTTAAAAGTGGATAATTTAAAAAGCGGTAAAACGGCAACGGTGTTAGTTTCTTATTTGTGGAGGGAGGGTGTTCAGTCTTATTGTAGCACTTGGTATGTTCCCCCGCTTCCATTTGTAAAATCTTTAACCCTATTTTCTGAAAAATAAGAAAAAAGTAGATGTGTCATTATACTGTTAGGTGAGCGATATGTCAAATATGGCAAAATCCCGTACCATGATATTTGTCTGACTAAGTGTTGTCCTATAAGAAAACATTGAATTTGGCAATAAAAATGAGATAAAAAAATACCCTATTTTTATATTGGAAAAACAACAGATATCTATAAAATTTCATTGAAATCCGTTCAGTCATTCAGTGGTTTCGGAGATTATCGCAAACGAACAACGTGACACGGGTTTTATATATATATATAAGAGAAGAGATTATTTAGGTTTTCATGTGCCCACTCCATGCTCTAGTTAGCTTCTTTATGAATTCACCGCAATGCGACTTTTCCCAATGCAGGCAGCAACCGCGAGTCGTTTCCAATCAACAATGGAATGCATCTACTTTTTGGTTCGCTCTCCATCTCGGCTAGTTACATCCAGTTTTTATCCTACTCCATTACTTAGTCGAACGGATCTGATATCGTCATTTTTAAGCCTCTGAGATTGTTTTAAGCATCAGTGAAGTAAGCACTTACACAGAAACGAGTAAAAATTCTGTTTTCATTTAATTTTTCTATGATGTATCTATTTTATAACCTGATATCTGCAGAATAAATTATACTCTATTCTATTCCAAACCAACGGTTTGTACTGTATAAGCTAAAATAAATTAGTGTTACGATAAAAATAATTGCTAAATAGACGATCGGCTTTCCTCTTTATTTACAAAATTATCCCAAATGTTTCTTTTGGTATTAATTTTTGCTTGTTTTTCGCTCTTACCTTATTGGAAAGAAAGTACTGTATAAACCACTATCAGGCACTTATCGAATAAGAGATAAGAACATTAAATTTAAAATAAGTATTAAGGGTTTAAACGCAGGTTGCGGATATACAAAAGGTTTGTTACCCTACTTTTTCATGTTATTCTTACAAAGACTTAAAATAGACTCATCGTTACTCGCCCACATAAGATAGGAATGTCACAAGACACAAACGCAATAAGTGGCTGAAGGTTGCGGCCCTCGGTGCATTAGAATAATATTAAATGAGTCATAGTCAGTCGCCCACACTGCCCACGCCTCGCCCAATGCACCGTCTTACAAATTTACCTTAATAGCTCCGATCTGATAGCCTTAATTCCTCTTGATACGCACATTATTAAACAAATTAAAGTTTCACTGTTTAGTTACATCCTGTAGCTTTAGTTTGTAACAAATACTGCTATATTTTATGCTTATTTAACAAATTGTTGCTGTAGTATTATTTGATTCAGAGTTCCATTCACTGTATGATGTATGCTAAATTATAAGTTCCCGTATTTAATTGTAAAGCAGAAAAATCATATTGAGAAGAATATTAAATACCTACTTATAAAATGTATATGTAATGTACTATTCTTATAAAAATAGGAAACTTCATTTTTTGAGGATTTAACATATCGTGGGCCGCTGCTGGCGTAGGTGCAGATGTTCTTTCCTAATAAATAAAGTAGAATGCTAAAAGGTTTGTAACTTTTATTTATGTAATTATCACATTCTGAGGAAACGATAACTCTCACAAGCAAATCTGTAAATTAGGCGTCGCAAAACAAAATGCTGATTATTTTGCTGAAGAAGGAAAATCGATAAAAGTCGATACCTATAACCAGTCAAGATAATCACCGACCTGTCGGTCTGCAGGTAGACTTCTGACCGCAAATAAAATAATTATTTGTCTTATTTAAATAACAATATTAGGTAGGTACAAATGCAGACACTGTAGGTATTTACAAAAGTGTTTGTTAAATTTTCTCTGGTGTCGCTGCCGTCATTACGTTTGACGAGAATAGTCTTTTATTTTATTTATTTATTTATTTATGTAAAAACCTAAAAGTAAGGGTTACAAAGGGCAAACCTAATGCCTCGTGGCATTGTCCTCCAGTCGGCCCTGAGTGAAGGTGAGAAAGTGAGGTCTTCTAATTTGCTTCCAGATTGAGGGATTCAGAACACTGATGATCAAGATCGGTCGATAAAATTTGGCATTGTAGCTATATATCTATCATCTACATACCCAATTTAATTACATCACTCGATAGATAAATAATCAAAAAATTCGTTACGCTGTGAAGCATTGCAGTTTCAATCAACAGTGACTACGATGGAGATCAAGACATTCGATGGAGCATGGAAGATATTAATGTGTAAACGGTTATGGCAAAAATAATCGTGTTATACATGTTATAGATTAAGAAAACTCATTATTATGTCGGCCTATTTGTAAAACAGTTGTCGTCTAACAAGTTAAAACAATTGTTAAGATACGAAGTAGGTATTAGTAAGCAATGAAAATCACATTACTTGACATGTGACATAATTAGTTAAAAAATAATTACCACTAAGTACAGCTATTCAAGTGGTTTTAGGAAACGTAATGGATTAGTACTTTAGAAGAGAAGATATGTATTACACATTACACAATTCTAGCAACAAATACTTCAATGAAACAATTACCTACAATCATTTACTTAGGTTCAGCATTGTTCCTACGGTTTCCTTTCGGTACCTTTCCCGAGTTCCCTTGGGCTTGGTTCCGGTTCCGTGTTAAAGCTTTTGGGACTAGGGAGCTTTGTTTTACTTAACTTAAATTAAAAAATTCTTAGGACAATTTCGAACAATAACATGAACTATTAATAGTAACACGTTACTATCATTTATGAATACGGATACGGTTACGTTGCCAGTGTTTAAAGACTATATAAATGTATAATAAATGTAAAAAACTACACATTTTTGTTTTTATCAGAGGTTTTAAATATTCAAATTATACGATAATATGAAACCGTTACCCGTAAATAGTACCTATTGAAGTCACGCCATAAAAACTGCGAAAGTTCAATAGAGGCTAGTAACCTAGAAATCGCTTCGAAGCCGTACAAAAATTATCACATCCTCAATTTAGAGATTTTGTCTATTATACAGGTGATTCACATATTATACTCCCTTTTTCTAATTCCAAACTACCAGAGGACAGGAGCATGTACAGTTGTTATATTTAACAAGTTAAAAAGTTCAACGAACTAAACAGTCGTTGTTTCTATGAATCAATAGCTATAAACTGCCTACGAACGTGTTAATGTGCTAGAGACGAAAACGATATGGGATTTGTTTGAACATTTCTAAATAGCTAAGGACCGCTAAGATTTTGTACATATTTTATTTTCCTGTTATCTTTTATGTTACAAAAAGTTACGGAAACAATACTTTATATACGTCTTCAATATTCTCTTTCTTTACAATACATATCTAATTAAAGACAGTCATTACCTATATATGTATATATCGTTCGTTTAACGCTGTTTCCTTTATCATCCTTATTACTCGTTTAGTTTTATTCATACCTTTAATTTCATTTTCTTTTTTATATCATTTTTTAAAACGATCTGTATACGTATACCTACACCCACTCAGTACCAATTCGGGAATTGCATCAGGGCCTTAGTGCGTTGCCAGCGGTTATTTTGGTCTCATGACTACTTAGAGATGACGGGGCGCCACATGAGATCACCAATTCTCATTATTGGCCAAATGAAGATATGCGTTTGGTCAACTTCATAACAAACAAACAAGCTTCTCTACTACTTGTTTTTTAAAATTTAAAACGAACTTATAAAACTGTTATATACTTACCTAAGTGCTATATTTTAAGCTATTGATATTAGGAATAACAGCGGCTGTACAAGTACTGTAAAAATAAACCTAAATAAAATACGGGATGTTTTAAAACTGTCGTATTAATTTTACACTATCCAATTTTGTAACATATGCATATGTATCCGTTGTGTTTGCTTTGATAACCACAAACACGATATTTGGCTGGTTTCCTAACGTATGTATCTAATTGTAACAAGTTTTTCAACATAGTAAAATTATTAGGAAACAGTATGCAGTGAAGATATACGAGTATAGGTGGGTACCTTATGTAACCATTCTTGGTTATTAGTCATCGTTACTTATTATGATGAATTGAGTTGTCTGTTTATAAGTAAATGATAATTCTGATAAACAGACACTCGTCATCGAAGCAAACCGATATACATGTAAAAGACCACTTTCAGAGAACTACACAGAATTCTAACAAACACTGACGGAAAAACCTACGTAATAAATAACTTGTGTGTATACTGATGTGGACTTCGCTTATCATATTTCGTGTGTGATTACGGAGAGATTGCGTAATCGGGCCTAATCTGATATGAAGCGGTTTTCAAATACCAAAATAACATGTACCTACCTAATGTTATTTTACAACTCGTAGGAATATTTTGCAATGTTTAGATCATACTTACTACATATTTTCATGATGACATTTTGATGATTGACTTTATTACGAAAGGTTACCGTTTCAAATCAAAGATTTCTGAGAGCCAAGCCCTTTTTTATTCGTTCGTACTGGTGTATATTACATGCGATGGTATTATTTTGTAGCTATAATTCTCTGTTTGTGTATATTGACCAAGCTTAGTTCTTGCAAAGGTGTTTTTTTGTACGTACGTTCTTTTTTATTTCTTGTATGGGAGCGGTCAAGTCGAATACTGTATCAAGATAATCATCATACAGTATTCACGGATTGTTGTAAAAGAACACTAGCTTAGTTTACTATCAAAAGTGTTCTAAAACATTTTTTTCAAGTTCGTAAATAAATCAGAAATTTCATTTGTGTATATTGTAAGTGCATAGGCAGTACAAAATAGAATCTATTGACGATGATTACAATCTTATTCAAGTTTTGTCGCAAGCTCGGTCCCATTAAATATAAATCACCCTTTCCCATTTCCAGATTTCGCTACCTATTATTTGCCTCCCTAATGTAGGGCCCGTACCGAATTACGTATTAATATATTCAGTCCAGTTTCCATTCATATGTAATTCAATGTTTTTGTAAGACACTCTTTTAAGAGCAACAACTGGGTCGCAGATGTGTTCGATTGAGTGAGAATTCGTGTGAAATCCAGTTTAAACGGCTAGAATAGGGGTTATTATTGCTGTTTTAAATTCACTTTGAATTTTATTGTAATAACATTATTTTCTTTGTTATGATCTTCCCATTATTATTAATTATTTTTATACGTTCTTGTATTTTATGAAGCTTGCTTTATGTAATATTAAAAAAATATATACATATATATCAGCAGCCTTTGTGTCGTGCTGTTGTGAATGGCAAAAAACTATACGTAAATAAATATTGTTACTACAAATTTGATTACTGTTGAGAAGTTTACACATTTGTTCCAAAACTTTTTGTAAATAATGAATAATGCATTGGAACATTCAAATTTAAACATTTATAGCTATAATGTATTGGCGATACACAGTCGTTACATATGCGCGCGTGCGCACGATCGCACTATTGTCACCCATCACTGGCCATTGTTTCTTGTTGCGTGACTTAGCAGTCACCCCGTTGTAATATTAATTAGCTACCTTTTAATCACAACGCTACAACAATCACAATATATACACCTCTCTCGTTCTTCCTCTCCTCTGGTTAAGATAACGGGTTGAATTATAACAGAAATGCGAAAAAATATGTGACAAAAGTCTCAAAGCCTTTAACGTTTACCGCAAAAAAGAGGCCGTTGACTTTTTAATTTCGGTACTGAGAATGATGTATCCAGTTTTACAACTTTTCAGATAAATCGACTGCTCATTGCTGCAGTCTTACAAGGGGGCAAGAGTAGAACAAGTTTTTGAACTCTTTTTGGATATACGATTCGTTTCTGCTCCAACAGCGTATTAATTTTATTTATATCTATTACTAGTTGTGTTTATTTAACATCGCACAATAAAAGTAATATTATTTTGGTGTGTTATTTGACTATTTCCTTCTGCTGATTTTTAAAATTGGCAGTATCGATATGTGGCGGAATGGTGTACCGATAGAACGGATGGTCCCATTCCAAGGCGGGGTAACGGTACCGACGACCGCGCTCGCAAATAAGCGACTGTAACTCACACAATCCTACTGACAAATCACATGTAAGTAACATGCATCTTGTCTAAATGTTTATAGGCAATACAAATCTATTGATGTTTTAATAAAGCTAATAGCCGTTACTAAGTTGTCAGGAAATCTATCGTTACAGCTAACCCTTTTTTAATTAAGGAATCGGTTCATAGCATAGCGTTGTAGAATTTTGTTTCATCTAACTCCTGTCAAAAAAGTGGTCGTCGCCATAATCGGCGTGTGTGAAACACTCGACCGCAATATTCCCAGTGCGAGCGATGCCACTTGTGGCGACTGGCGACATACACCCGTTTAAGGCGAGGACGATCGCAAAGGAATGTGGCCGCACTTCATCTTCTTGGTGCATTCAACAAGCGACGAGAGAGGTATTTGCCCATTGTCCTGTGTCAGCACTGTCGCGGCAAACGCATAACACACTCTTTATTCTGACTTCAGTGAAATTGTGTTGTCGGACAGAGGTACGGAAGGAGGAGCGTTAGTAAATTTACTCAGCAGATTCTTCAACAAAATAAATACACAGTATTATCAAAATGATGGTGTTTACTGATTTATTATTTTTGGACATAATAATTATTCACGTTTATTTAAAATCTCACTAAATACCTGAGTGATCAACGTTAGCAGTACCTGAAATTTGTAGGACGTTGTCTTCTCTTTTGACTTATACCAAACAAAGAATCAGTCGACTCATCCTTGCCAAGTACCTACATAAACGACACTCATCGCTATTTGCTTCAAGTCATACGAATTGTTAGTTGCCTTTCTCGGTGGTTAAGGACATTAGACATTAATATGCTTCGTTTGGAATATTAATTATTGCTGTAATCCCAAGTACTGTTAGGAACACATCAAGAAAGCTTATTATCGAAGCGTAATTTGTTACATAGAGATGCTTTACTGGTATTGCTGCAATTTCATGACATAATAAGGTCTATTCATGAATGCGAACATCGCTATAAATTACCACCAATAGCAAGTGAGTAGGAAGTTCGTTGGTGTTCCGCGCCATGTACGGGTCAATGCACAAAGATACCGCCCCACGACCATCTAGAGCGGCTCATAGAGTGGGCTCCGCCGCACTGCCGGCTAACGGTGTCATGCTCAAATATTTCAGCAGTTATAATGTGGAGCGAGCCAATAGCCGCTTTAAAGCCGATTATGGACTACCAGGAAATGTATTAATGTACGTGAACCTATAAGGCATTTATTGCAACCATTTATCGCACGTTTCCGCAATTGCGACTCGTAAAAGTCGTAAGTCTGTAACTACCACCGAGTTATAAAATGCCTTTCTATTTTCACTTAACTGATGGGAAAATAAGTTCTTCAACGAATATTGTTAGGCCGATGTTTACACATTTGCGCCAAATAACAGAGGGTCTGTATGGAACTGCGCGTGCGAAAATGCGGCCAATCGATTCGGAACAAATTTAGCGCGAACAAACATCTTGTCGAGTATTTCTACCTACACAGAGTGCGCCAACGGGTGGAACCTCACACTCTCGAATAAAAAGCATTGCAATTTACGACCCCTGTAATGTTGAATTATCGATCAATTTTAAAGAAGCTTTCATGTTATCTGTCCATCATATAGACTAAAACAGAAGAGCAGGAGTGTTATCTAAATTATAGACATTATAGCCGTTTGATATGCGGGGTCGAGCAATGCTCTGAAATGAAATACATAGGTACTATACAATGAATGAAATGAAAAACAGATACCTACAGCACGGCAAATGGTTCGTATTATCAGAAAAAAAAATTAGTCAAATATATCAAATTAGTCTATTGTCACCGGTTCTTGATAAATGTACAAAGTTTGAATCAAATCTGTCCGTTCAAAGTGGGTCGAAATTGAGTTCAAAAGAGGCGGTTACATTCATATATAGATACATACATATATAGACATATAAAGAGCGTAATCTAAGAAGTAGATATAATCCATAGATACTAAAGGTACTCGAATCGTATGTTGTATTTCTGCGAATTTGAATTTTCTGACACGATGTTGATAAGCGTGATAAAGTGAAGCACCAATCTTTTTATTGAGTATACTTGAAGGTTTAAACATATAAATGACTGCAATTTATTTCATGTCGCGAGCTTCAACGGTCCTGAGGTCTGCGACACATTGTACTCGTATATGTCATGCGCAGGCGCATACTTGTCATATTTGATTTTGCAAGGAAACATAAAATGATTACTAAAGTAAACATTTATAATAATAATTGTAACGTTAATTATGCAAATGGCAAGATAAGTCTCGTTGGATTCGATGACTATAATAAAGTTTATCTCACTCTCGCTACCCAAATGAGTTTAATTTTAACAAAATTGGAAATGTTACATCCTTTGGGTACCTGATTAATTGATAAGTTTATTTTCCATACATGACGTTAGGTATATGTACAATATTTCATTTTTATTTAAAAGTCTTATCTCTAGTATTAAATTTTAATGTTGTTTATCAGTATACAATGATTACTTTCCTGGTAACAATAAATGCAATACGATAACAGAGCTGAAACAATAGAAATGTTATCAGACCGTTGCAAACCAATGAAATATCAATTGGTACATTGACCGCTGAGTAACACTACTGCGATAACCCTGCCTTGTCTGCGTCGTTTTATTTCTGTGCTCCCTGGTGGTAAACACTTGTGCGTCATCTCCGAGTGGTCTTGGCTCCACAAATAATACTTCGTACATGTGGCATACATCCTCAATATTTAATTAACCCAAAATTTATTCCCACGTTAGCGTTACTTTAATAATGCCATTATGTACTAGAAAATTACCTCGATGCAACTTTTTAAACCATTTTTTGTAACCGTTCTAATTCTAATGAGTATGTAGAGTTATAGTTATAATTATATAAACTTTCTATACAAAGACAGATTCGTTTCATTAAAACCAGACCAGAATTCTTGTCAATGTACTGCTGCAAATTATGCAATGTCCTTTAGTTATCGATGCATAAGCAGACTCGTTACGAGGCCTTTGCCGAGCTTTTGAACAAGTTCCAATGACACGGACATAAGTGTGGTCGCATATAAATCAATATGTATCCTGTTTATGATTCATTACAGGAATACCAACATTATCATATCTAATTAGGTAATTCCGTTACATAAGGTACATGTCAAAATTACGTAGGTAGTGTTAATTGTTCAATCGCGTCCTGCATGATCGATAGCAGCTGCAGTATTTCGTAAAGTAATTGTCCTACTTTCTGAAATGGCACGTCTCGTTTGAAGACAGCATACGGAGCAGCTCAAGACGTTTCTTCAGTGTAAACACTCCTTAGACATGGCGCAGTGCGAGTCATTTGCAAAACAAAGAGCTCAGAACGCGGCCGAAATAAAAATATTTATGCAGCCACCGCTGAGTCAGGCCCGCTTTGTTTGTGCCGAGTATTAACCCTCAGTCCCTTATACAGGAAAATAAATTATTGTCAAAAGGATAAAATTAAACATATGTATGTAACGGCAATGGGACCATCACAAAGTTGACAACGCTGGCTCGAGTTATGGTAATATTCGAAACTTAAATTAAATCCAATAACCGGACATATACTGACACTAACATGATTAGCATGCAAGTTTTGTAATTAGCAACGGTTAACGTTTTACCTTGCCAAGTGGGGTGTGCTTACGTAATTTATAAAATTAAATAAACCTGTTTTTATATCTAAAGAATGTATTACAATATCAACATTTATTATATCAATTACTTATGTTCTTTAAACTTAAACAATTTAGTCTTAGGACCAACATTCATTTCAATATTTATGGTAAGAAATTAAAAAAAAATATGAATGTAAATTAGAGATTAAATTATTTTTAAGTACACCGTTGTCAAAATTCTATTCTATCTCTAATGAGTTGTCATTTTAAGAAAAAACTACATAGATCCCATAAACAGATTACTTTTTGGTTTGTTAAGGATTCCTAAACTGATTGATAAGTTTCTCGTGGCCTTAAGAGACATAGGTATTGGTACCGCATGTGCTACTTATCGTCTACGCAATAGTAAACAAGTATACACGACTATTCTACATTAGGTACTCTATAGTATAATTTAATTCTTATCGACTTGCCTTACATAATTCTTTATCAAGTTTTCCTATCAGTTATAGGAACATCCCTTTCTTCTTATAAGTGGCGGTTCTTGACATGGCGGAGATTCGGACGTTTATTTTACGCACGCATACATTTAAAATATTGAATACCTTCTAAGGTACGCTTACATTATAATATAGTACCTTCTGAGGTAAAGCTACGTTATGGCGAAAATCATTAAGGAAGACGTGAAAAAAATCTCTTAAAAAACTGCTGCTAGTGTAGTTGGTAGTGCTATCCAAGAATATCAGTAGCCACATACCATAAAATAGCCCGTCTGTTACTTCACATAATATAATGTGGTATTATTTTATTTTGTGGTATTGTACATTTTTCAAATGCAGACGACAGTATCATATCTATTTTCATTACTATCTGCAAGCTCTTTTATTTAAACAGTATATAATAAGAAATATTATGTAACATTTTAATAATATAACGGGGGATTGTATCATGTGAAACTGGATTTACTAAAGAAATTATCATTAAGAAATTATGTCCAGACCTCAAATTGTACATATTATATGTACATATTTTAAAACAAGGCTTTCAGGTTTTATTTAATTGTGAAAGCAAAATTCTAATTATAGCTATATGAAGCTTTTGGAGCACATTAATTAATTTTATTATTGAATGTCGCCATAAAGTAGACAGAGGAAACTGTAGCGACTCTGTACTGTTACTGCCATATAATATGGCCTGCGCAGGCCTAATTAATACAATGGAGACGCTGACGACGAATAAGTAACTACTAGTATATAGGGTTGTATGTAACGTGTAGCACATTGTAAATCGGCGTGCGACATTTACAGAAGATCGTCGGCCGTCGCCGTTACATTAATGAAATAATAAATGGCGGGGTAGCGCACATGTATCTCTTTTTAAACGGTTTTGTTATTATTATTACAAAGCACAGTGTTGGTTATCATTGAAGATTAATTCATTGCTTACGAAGTGTATTTCTAGTAAGTTTCCTTATCCCAATCGTTCCATCTGAGCACGATCAGTAACAAAGCCACTAATAGGTCAACCCTGAACGATTTGCATCGAATGGCGGCTGCTCCCCGCTCTCCTCGCCCAGAACTCTCAATGAGTGCTATCTGACTCATGTTCAATGAACATGGAACTTAATTGATATAAATCATTCTTAATGTACACATTTCACAGGAATTACCCTTGTTAATCTACACGCCTAGATTCCTTGGATGCATCTAGTATTGTTTTACAATATTAATAATTACAAGAGTTGAAAGTTTCGAAAATAATGTAGATAGTTTGAAAACCTCTATACGAATACATTTTATTCTTTTGCAAATTTGTATTGTATTGGTATGCGGGTAGAATTTATGAGGCTGTCTCTCTGGCAGACATAAAATGGAAACATCGTTAAAAAATACATATATACTATTTTCCCAGTTAAAAACAATAACTAACAACGTAATTGATATATAATAATTTTAATTGTCAATAAATATGAAATAATGACGTAATACAATACGATGACTCGCGAGTATTTTTCTCAGACCTCTCACGCAGTTTTGTTACTTATAACTACAAGCTTCTTGACGTTCGCTGTTATCCATGGCTCTGTCAATATTGGTTGTTTATTCTGGCCGCGTTTTGATTTAAGTAACTAAATACTGTATATTAATGATTTGTTTTTGATGTACAAATAATTTTTAATGAGACCTTTTCTTCGGTAATTGTTATCAATTTAAATAACTTTAGATTTCATCTATACTAATATTATGAAGCTGAAGAGTTTTTGTTGTTTGTTTGTTTGGTTGAACGCCCTAGTCTCAGGAATTACGGGTTCGAATTGAAAAATTATCTTTGTGTTGAACAGTCCATTTATCGAGGAAGGCTATAGGCTATATAACATCACGCTAAGGCTAATAGGAGTGGAGCAGCAATGATAAATGTTGCAAAAACGGGGAAAATATGTGTGTTTGGAGAGCTTTCCTTGCGTGCGCTGCGTAAACCAACAGAGATACACTAAAGTAATGTACTACAGAATTGTAGATCTATAAAAATACTACAGAAAAGTCCACGATAGCATATATTTCATGTATCTGTTATGGTTAACTCACAATAATTACTTTTATGTCCAAAATTTTAATTAAAAATATTTCGTTATTTTCGAGGCTACTTTCTTCTGTCCAGTATTAATCCTTATCTAAATAAATTCGTTAGCTTCGCCGTTTAATATAGATCAAAATTGTCTTTTACACTATATGAATCGGATAAATACTTTAGAAGACATTATAAATTTAAAATAATACGCCACCAAAAAAATAACCACTGGGAGCCTGCGCTTTCCACTGGAAGATACAGGAGGTTGTGGAGCAACATATACGCTATTTTTTATCCTAGAATTGCCATAGGTAAGTATTTACACGGAAAAAGCTTTGTAACACACTGATTTCCACGCGAGCGAAGCCGCGGATACATCTAGTATTTGATAAAGGAGATGCTATCGCGAGAAGTGAATGGCACACCTTAGAGATAATGTACGGCGGCAGTGCTGAGACTGGTGACTCGTCACGGCTATTTATAAACTGCAACTCTTCCATGCAGATGGATGTCAACACCAGTGACGACACTGCTTATTAGGTACTCGTTTTTCAAACGTTATTATAGGTAGAATACCGAACATATTGCATCAACTGTGTTACAGTCTATGCACAGATTTAATATCTTAGATATCTTTATAATCCGTTTACAAAAATCATAACAAGCAATACTCCGTTTCACATTAGAAATATCATTAAGACTTATTTATTCTATTCTTGTGGATTACGTTAGGCAATGTAGGTATTTTATTTGCAAAATTCCATTACAAATATTACACGTTTAATGTAAATTAATATGGGCGCACTTTTGTTATCACTGTTTATCACATTATCACTAAGTACATAATCTACAAAGATATCATTGATAATAATGTTCTTGGAGTACTTTGTTTTTCACTCTTTTTATGGTCATTAAACAGCAGTACCTACGTACGTACAAGAAATAGGAAAAATTATATAAATAGCGAAATTGTTGCGGCCAACAGAATTTCAGATTGATACCTTGGATAGGATCCACCGTTTTATTACAGTGATACATGTACATATTATGTATCGGTCGCCTATCCGTTAGCGATAGAGTTAGGGACATACAAAAATGATAAGGAACGTGTATTTATGTAGATATTTCGGTTTTGTATCAATTTCATTTACGTATTACAACATGAAAGTAAGCTGTTTCGTACACGTGATATGTGAGATATTGTATAATGTTTTTTTGGCGCCGACGTTATTGTCTGCATATATCGATCGCCAATGACTGTGATAACACATGCGCCTATCAGTTATTATCATAGCGATAGGAACTGATAGTATACTCATACTTGTGTTGAATTGTACACTATTCAACATACATAAATACTTCTTTGAAAATAGTATAAATTTCTCGTTTATTAAGAAACAACTAGACTGCAATGTTTTTAATTTTTATTGTACGTGAACTCATGAACTTCTACTTACACGTATTGTACGATTTTACAGCTATGAAAATTCGTAGCCAAATAAAAAAAAAAAAAAAAAATCTCTATTACGTACTTTTGTATAGGGTCGAAACAATGTTCTGCAAATCATAGCTTCGTTTGCTACAGTTTGTAACAGTAGAAGCTTATCAGATCGTATTAAATGGAAACTGTAAATATTGCAACATAAAATAAGTAGTGTAACAATATGTTACGTTATTGGAATTTAGAAGGAAACAAGGGTTGATCATAAAATATTGTTATAATCTGTCCTTGTAGCGAGGGACCAGAATACAGCTACGGTATCTCCTGCTTGTCGTAAGAGGCGAGTTCTAGGAGACTTCTAGGAGGTAAAAGGAGATTTCCAGGGTTGCACGTAGCAAGAGCACACAAGCTACATCCGTTCATCCAGCGTCTCCGGAATGGTTAACAGCGTAAGAGGCCGCTTGCCGTCGTTAGCGTCGAGAATTATGAGATGAGGCATATGCTTCATCATTTTTGTTTATTACTTTAATTTTGTTCTTTATTATTTAAAATACTCTAAAATAGAGTACATCCCTAGGGAATATCTTTATCGTCTTGAACCCGAAAGTCTAGTGGTAGCCTAGAGTAAGACCGGGACCCTATGCTGTTAATAATTTAATTTATCAAGTTTTTTGAACTTTAACGCGCATACACTTGTATAGTTGAACGATTTGAATAATTTTTATTTTATAAACTTTTGTACCATTAAAGTTAAGTTGTCAGTTATCTCTGGGTTCCATGTCGCTTTAAGCTGTCCTTAAGATATGGTTGCAAGATCATGAATATGAGGATTGATACAGACAGGAAACCGTTAACTAGCCGTAGTTAACTACGGTGATGATCTAGAACGTTACTTGCCACGTATAAGGAGGAGTATGAATAAACGTGGTCCATAAATACTTCGAGAAAATAACCAAGGAAACATGGGCCGAAATGACTTCTCGTTGAATGTTCATAACCATACCTACATTCCGGGGAAATTAAAATCGCATTACCTATCCATCGCTCATTGATGGTATATGACTTGCCGTTATAATAAACCAATATCAGTTGGTATTGATAACTGCTAGAATTTTAACATCGAGAAAATAATTTACGAGTTGATAGAATCTTTCATCACCCGTCTGTTCTCCTGAGATAAATTATCATATTATTTGCACCATAAATATGTATATTGTTCAATCAACATTCGAATGATAGGCGTTTAAATGTATTTTAGGTACGATAATACACATCTAAGCGCTCGCTGCTATCAATACTAACTACAATATGTTCTAATAGTAATTACAAGTGCTGTCGACAACGTTACTAATGAATCAGAATCGGACGCAAAACGACGACTTCGACTATGAGTGCTCTTCACAATCAAGTATTTACATATTGCTGAGTGGTTGATATGTATTTTGTGATAATACAAATCTCGATAAAGCACAGCTGCGCCATTTATGCTTCTACATATTTATAATGTCTTGACGTAGAGACGTTGTTACAAACTGTTTTACATTAAAGGATTCATATATTCATACCAAATCAGAATGTTACAAATCACAATCCATCGTCATATTTTAAGTCTAATGTCATTTTGACATAGGACGAGAGTTGTGTAAATTGTGTTTATAACCTCTCCGTCAGAAAATGTATACAGTCGTAGACCGATGTTGAAATAAAAGTTAAGACTGCGTTGATTTCATCGAAATGTAATCAAGCCATGGCAAGATACTCTTCATTCTACAACTAAAGTCCTAAACAGAAAGAAGTGCTGGTAGTCCTCGCTCTTTCTGTTTAGCATGGCGGGGCGCAACGCCACGGCAGCGATGGTGGTGTCATATAAACTGGAGTCAGCGTATTACGATGTGGTGAGCTCACTACCTTTCGCAGCGTAAGTTCCTTTGCTAAAAAGCCTTACCCTACACCAGATTCACGACTGAGACACGTCAACTAGCCCCTTCAGATGCTTCCCACCACTCTGTTGCCTATTTATTACAACCTATTACTATCCTTCTGAGAATGAGATGGACATTAAATGAGGTTGGGAAAAAAGTGGTAGATAATTCTTTACGCTCTTTTAATTACATATTACTAACTCGTTTCTTTGATGTACCTATTTTTGGGCCAGCCAAAAAATCCTTTCTCGTCAAGTATAAAGAAGGACATAGGCAGTCGAAACAAACAACAAATAAACAAATGAACAACGTTGTAAGAGTTATGCAACACAAGAATTATTAAAATGTATTAAGAATATTTAACATTTTCTATACCTTTCATCTTAACAACATGAGTTGCAATACTAAAATTATAAGAAGTAATATGTTTCCCCTAATTACCATTTAGCATTATTAAACGAAGTAGAAGAGAGTAAACAGGATTAAAACAGGAAACGATTAACTAAATTTAGGATGCCATGTGTTACACATTCCAGCAACACTTTCCGTGTTGGAGCAGGTGATTGATGTAAACGTGCTGCAGAACAAATCAAAGCAATTGTACTGTGTTTTATCTGTGCGTTAAAAACAAACCTAAAAGCCTAAAACCATAGATAAATGTTTAACAGCGTAAGCGAGATATCCTAACAAACTTCTAAAATTATCCTATTGCTGTATTAATATTCACTTTCGTTTACTTAAAAACGATATTTTCTAAACCTTAAAATAAAACAAGAATCAATATGATTTAATCTATGTATATATTTGCAAATAGATAACAAAGCAATTAAAAATTAGAATTTGTAATGGTTGTTACATAACATAAAACGATCTATCTGGACATACGAATACATATCGGACCTTACTGACTATCGACAACGATTATTTATTTCTTAATAATCAGGTAGGTAGTACCTACTTGCAAGGGGTCTAATAACTGATAAGAATTATATCTACATTGCGTAGCAAAATGCATTGCTTGCTTCATTGTCTGAAGTGATATTATTATAACTTAAGTGCATTCACCCAAACATGGTACACAATCAAACATTCTCACATGTATAAGAGTATAAGGTATCTACAGCACCAGTACATTTGCAATTGTATTACATTAAATTATTATAGTGTTATGGTAGGCATCTATGACAACTTAGAAAGTTCTGAAAGCATCTTTTCATTGAAATTACTTTGGGAGATTAAAAAAGAAAATATGTAAGTTAAACATGTATTAGAGCTACTCGTAAATCAAACTCGCAGTTATTTAGATCAGAATGGTATTCGAGAAATCTGCAAGGTCCGGCTGATTCTAGTTCTTGAGGACAAGGTCATCTCAACTCTATGTGCATTGTGCGGTTTACTAACTAGCTCAATTTACAATATTAACGACTTTGACTTTTGACGATTTACAATATTAACGACTTAGCGGTTTTGAAGTAGTGTATTTTTTCTCTTTTTTATCTCCACATGGCGCCCCCAAGGTACTGTTATTTAAAAAAAAACATCTTTGGTACAACTTGACAAAAAGATTGAAATGCGTAGAGTACATAGTTAACAAAAGTGTCCAATGATGAAGATATATTTTTATCGAATTTATTTATTTTCTTGGCAGAATAAAGTGGATTATAAATAGGCGACGCTATTTATGTTTTCATTTCATTACATTTGCAGTTTACGACCAATATTTATTTTAATTAATAAATTAGTTTGTTCTCCGTGACACAGAAAAGAAACGAGTTTGTAATCAGGGGACTGTTTCAATATTAATTTTATATCAGACAAACTAGGACACATATGCCAAGCTGCCTTATTACTCATATATTTGCCAACTGCTGTTATATTGCACCTCAGTATCTTTTACAATTAAGTAGGTACTTATCTAATATTTAGACCACATATAGACGGTTGTATTAAGTTTTAAGATTTAATTGTGGTACCAAGTTTTAAAATAATTACATATTGCACAAAGACACATATATTGACTGTCACGAGTGTGGCTTTTTACGTAGACTACGTCTTATGTATAGATTTTGTTCCTATTCGTAATGTCGAATATTTACACGGACACTGAAATAAAGTAAACAGGAGAAAGATTCTATATAGGTAGCGTAGAGCAAAAAAGGATGACATTCATGTTGTAAGCTTGTTATAAAAAAAAGAAAACGTATAGATTTACTGATATTTTTTTGGAACGAAGTTTTACTTACAAAAGGAATCGCGATACGAGGACGCAAATCACTGTAACATGTAACCATCTGCCGTTTTGTGAATGCGGATTTCCGTTATAGGCACACGAACATCATGTACGTAACTACCTATACGATGATTCAAAAGGGCTTATGACAACTTTGGCCAGTAGCTGTTAATTAAAAAAAAATATTAAGGATATCATATCGCTTGTCATAATATTTAAAATAAATTGAATTAAAAGTAAATTAAAGACCCTGGAAAACACCTGCAACCCTCACCTGAGAAATCTTGGCATATCTTAACAAGCGAGCACCGGCCAAATACGTTTTATTTTTTTACTAGCAATATCCGGATTCAGGTTGCTATTTAGCAAGTATGGTATAGTCATAGAAACATTAATACAGTACAGAAGAAATAAACGATTGATGAAACTATTATAGTTGTATAATATATTTATCTATCAGAATAATTGAATGACTAAAACAAAAACAAACTTGCATAATGCAGGCGACATAGATCCCAGAAACAGCTTCAATTCTAAAGAACTTTTATACAAATAAAGTATTAGGTATAAGGTGGTAGAGATGAGTAACTACGTATGCGTCTAGATTATGTGAATTACATCATTACAAAACGAATTTCAGTGAAAGTACCTACAGATTGAGATAAAATAAAAATATTTGATAATGGTACCAACATAAACGTCACCATTTCTAGATAGAACTGTCAAAACTTTTGTAGATAAACATTTAAATCTGATTGTGCAATGACACCAAGTCGATTGATGACGTAACTAGCTTACGCTATTGCCTAACTGCAGTACATACAGACACATCTTTAAACCGTCGAGCCCAGACTGAAGACATCTGGCGTCATGTCCAACAGTTGATTGGTTATGGTATAATTGTTCAACAAAAGAATAATTCCTTTTAATTTATCAATCCTTTCTAGTAAGTATTCAATAGTTTTAAGAGATACTGTAGTGTAGCGCGATATTATAGGCTATGATAACAGATGTTTTTAAATGTAGTTATGTGTGTCAATTTTAGTTTTCTTATATCAAAATCAAACTCAAGACCCTTTTGAGTAATGTTAAAATATTTATTTAGTTGCAGTTTTGTAAGCAATAGCGTCATGTTGGTGGTTTTATAGACTTGCACAAAGCATTATACGAGTGGTAGTAGGTGGTTAGACTGTAGTAATAAGTATTACAATAAGTGAACCTTTTCAACCTCGTGGGAATCCCACAATACAACTATACAACGTTCAGAACTCTTCAAACAACATAACACCCTGTGTTATGTATAATATGTTTATGTCAAATAACAGTTGTGTTGGGCACAGCATCAGCACACTTAAATAAAAAACCTGGCATTAAGTTACCTATAACCAACACATTGTGAAGTTAGCGGATGCAAGCTGTTGTCTTCACTGTGAATAAAAAACACAAATATAGTAGTGAGGTAAAAGTAATAGTGAAGTAGGTAGGGCAAGAAAAAGTGCTAGGTCTTATTAAATCGGCTGTGTGTACTGAAACTAAAGATCGAATTTAACTATTTTATAGAATACTAATGTTTGTTTGTTTGTTTGTTTGTTTTATACTTTATTGTACACCTTTATATAATAAAAAGTTACAAAGGGCGAACTTAATGCCTGATGGCACTATCTACCAGTCAACCCAAGTCAAGAAAAGTTGTGGCAGGTGTTACAAATATGCATAAATATCGAGTCAAGCGTTGGAATTAACAGGAAACAAACAGATTCGCGATTGTATAATTTATACAGGAATTACTCTCTATACCTTATATTATATTATACCTGTTTGTATCGTTAGTACTTTTTATACATGCACTTGCTCTCGATTCTAAGAAATTCATGGCCAGTTTAACCCTAACAAAGAATAAACAATATTAGAGGTGGACTCATTTGTCACATACTCGGCATCTTTCAGTCGGTTACGCTTTTATCTGAGCGTTGACTGATGACCTGATGGACATGAGAACGATTATCGGCTGTTCGCTTTGTCAGCGAAAGGTTTTAGTAACAAAACGTCGGCGGTATCAAAGTCTATTACATTACACATACCTACCTACGCCTTTCATTAAGTCTTATACGAGTATTTAGAAACAGACCTTTGCACTTTCAGAATAAATTTTCATTTTACATTACCAACATTATTTACCGACCATGGTTTGTCCAACCATCAGCGCAAAGGAAGGCCATTGGGGCTGTCCTATATAACCCTGTGTTTCTTCCAAGAAACCTTGGTACCCTTTGAAGAATTCCAAAAAAAGGTATGTAATACCTAACTACTTAAAAACGTATTTGTATTGGCTAACTCATAATTCAGGTAAATTGTGTTAATAACCAGCAAATAAGCTGAGTAGTTTTTGTTTGCAACGAACGATGTTATTATAGTTCAATGCCCTTTTGTTTGATTCTTGAAACAATATCGATTACCTATCGATGTGCTGACACGATGTTTACGTTTGCACACGCAAGCATGGTTGGATTAAGTTACTTACTTTGTAAAGCTAATCTTTACTGAAAGCATTGAGAACAGGTCTTACCGATAGTTATGCTTAAAAAAGGAAAAGGTAAGATCAGCAGAAAAATAGATATTGAAGTAGACGAGTTTCACATCTGACAACTATATATTTGCCAAGTAAATATAATTACGTAATTGGCTATTGTTCAAAAATTCGAAAATACATGAATAATTCTAGATCTTTCTTAGCGTTTGTTATTAGAATCAAGCTATGTACCACATAAGTACCAGAAGCGTATTTTATACTATTACATATAATACCATCAAGTATGTATCAGCTTCCGAGTACATACAATGAATAACAAGTGGTTCAATAATGTGATATTAAATCAGAATGTGAGAACGTCATCTTATAACCTTTGACAAAAGAAATAAAGCCAGCATGCGAACTAGACGGATGTGAAACAAATCAACTTGTCCAAAGGCTTCTACGATAAACAAAGAAAGGGAACTGTGGCGTCGGTTATACAGAAAACTGATATCTATTTACATATAGCTTAATCATAAAATAGTATGCAGAGCATCGACCAGGACACGGATCGGAGCGGAAGCCCTTTTGACCCTTTGTTTATTAGCGGCGAAGCGGCGCGCGCTCACCGGATATGCACAGTTGCTGACGGAAGTGCGTAGTCAACGGGCTACAATAATGGACCGTGTAGGGCTGATTGTTATATATATAACCTGTAATGCGTATAAATTATAAGCGTTACGTTATACGGCCAGCTCAAAATGCTTAACGATGGATTGCAACCCGCCACGCTCTGTTATTTGAAACTCTCAAATATGACCAAAATCTCAATGAATCACGGGCTTGTAGCCTATTTAGGTCAGTAAAAATACCAGCTTTCGCCCTACTGACGTCTTAAATTAGCAGCTGTTTCGGGTCTCACATCCGATTGTTTTCCGCCGTCCATCTGGCGTGCTGCGCTCATTTCTGATCGAACTGCGTCGTGGCACGTTTCAACGTGAGCTTGTGAAATTATTGCCATGTCGTAATCAAGATACCGGCAAAGTGGACGTGAAAATTACACTATTGCACCTTTGTTTCACTCTTAATGCGATATTATGAGATTAGGTTATTTACTTTAGGTTATTTAATTCTAATTATCTGAATGATGTAGAAGAAAATTCTCAACTTTTATGTTCAAATTAAAATTGTTTGACGGATTACAAAAACTAAATTTACATAAAGACTTACCTAGATTTTGAATGTTTTTCCCACCATTCAACACGTTCGAGTAGTTTCCTTGTAATCGTATGCGTCACATTCTTTTAATTACTGCACTCTTTATATCTAAAAAATATTAAATTACGTTCCATGTTTACGTTCCTAATGAACTAAGGATTAATACTTCATCATTTGCAGTTTATACGTTCCTCACTAGTTACTAACCCTACTGGCTTCAGTTTTATTTACGTTCCGTCGACGCCTATGGTTACGACCTAAATATCGAGCGCATGCAACACCTCGCTTCGGAGCTGACAACGGTAACTACCGGGTACTACCTATTCATAACATCCTCGTGAACTGTCTACATTAAGGCGTTCAAGTTTTGAACATATTTGCTCCTGTCATATTAAAATGGCTGTACAGTACCTACCTTGAAACTATTTATATTCTGCAAATGTGACAGACATATGGATTGGATGTTTTGTAGCTGCAGATGGAAAAGGGCATTTTAAATCGCGTTTTGTAGCCTTCGAGGAGGTGTAACGATTGTTACCTAAATACGTAAATACGAACACCAACTGCTGGCGCACCGTCTAAATACGGAATAATCGTGAAAATTTACCAATGCCCATCCAAAAGCAGACCACGGCCTTTATAGAACGTTCTCTGTAACCGCGTCAGGTCTACAAACGCTTCTAGATGTTACCTATACTAGCTCGAATTACATTGGTAATCACTTATTTTTTATGCAGATCCTATACCTTAGGAAGGTGAAAAACATTATCATTTTTGATCAAATAATATATAACTAAATGTACATCAAATGCTGCTGGTGAAAAGAAAACAAAGCTAATGCTGACATACTACATTCCAAACGTGGCTGGCTCCGAACGAACACACCTGTGCGGCGGGATTAACCACCCACAGCCACAACGAGCAAACATATACTTCACTCGAGATTACTCTACAGTCTACGACATTCGTGCCCTATTTGCTTCTCAAACAAATTCTGTACGAGTTTAAATAATGGGTACCCAAGAGCAATATTTGGTCAGTAATTAGGATCCCTAAACGCTGGTGTAAGAAAACGGTGATATTCAAATGCACACTACAAATTGCATTCGTAGAGTTTGCATTTGCAAGTATTTACTTGAAAATGTATTTAGTCAAGATATTTTATATGGAGTCCTATTTGCATTAGGCCACTTCCGGTGGACACTTGTAAGGATAAAAAAAACCATATTACGTATAACAGGATTACGACCTACTTAGTCGCCGTTATCGTTGAAAATAGATATAATGTTACGAATTAAAACAACAATTTATAATTCCTTTTGGTTTTGTATAAAACAGAACCTCATAAGGAAAAGGTTAATTTTACTTGATTCGCTGGCGGGAGTTTCCAGAGCTACAGGAAACATGATCTACTCGTACGTAAAGAAATATGTTACTGATCTTCAAAATATTTCTGTATAAAATATCTGTACACTAATCGATATTGCTATATTATACTAGCTAACGATATTATGAGCTGGTCTAGCGAGTCAGCTATCACGTGCATGGTGCAGCGGTGCTAAGTGCGTCCTGGTGATAATTACTCGGCCACGAGGCGACTTCAATTAGATGAGAGCCGACCTCGGGTCGCCATTGAATGACTTACAAATCCATTCATGGCTCCTGCGAGTACCATTCATTCCTGTCATGCAGTCACTTTAAAAGTCTTTTGTGTTACGCCGAACCTCCTAATTAAGGAAAAATAAACTTGTTCCTTTTCGAAATGTCCTCTTGTTTCTTATTAAGTATATTCAACATAAAAAATATAAATGCAAAAAGCACATAAAACTTTCACTCCAAAGATCTCTAGACCTCTGGTTTTGAACACAAAGTGTCTTTTTAATACGACAGTTAATTTATTCTTTTCTACTTCTTTTTCTTATCCAAGGTATTGCAGCGAATGGTTGGTGAAGGCCGAGCCATTCAAAATATTAAACGACTTTATGCCTACAGTGAATGATAAAATAAATGGACTCATTTTTATTTATAAGACTGGTTGTTGTTTTCAAGTTGGCAAAAATGTAATTAGCATTGCTGAAAGTTACTATTAATTTTTACTATTTATAGACTTTAACTATAAAAATGACTAAGTCAAAAGCGGTTTTCACTTCTGTTAAAGCCGATTTAAAAGACGAAATTTGGATTAGTCTCAGCGCGGGAACAGCGTTTACAACCCAAACTTTGATTATTGTGGGAACTTGACAGTAGGTGTCTACAAATCCTCGCCATAGTGCTAAGTCGAGTGGAATATAAGGTATAGGTAAGATAAAGGTAACTTTAGAGTAAGGATAGCAGAAATGAAGTTAATGTGTATTAAGTAGTTGTGATGAGATCGTTGCGCCGAATATGTGGTTTGACTCTCGCCGACCGCGTTCGCAATGTTGATGTAAGAAAGATGCTTTGTGTGAAAGA
>DWGJ01000176.1:0-40600 GCA_018246895.1 Aspitha aspitha aspitha | reverse complement strand
TGTGAAAATTTCAGCTTTCTAGCTATCACGGTTTATGAGATACAGCCTGGAGACAGACAGACAGCGGAGTCTTAGTATTAAGGTCCCGTTTTACCCTTTGGGTACGGAACCCTAAAAATGAGCTCGCTCCCGCGTCTATTAAAGTAATTCTCGAACACATTTACTTTACAACTCCATTGTTACCTTTGAAAAAAGAAATTCAAGTATAAGGTCTGACGTACAACAATCTAATGTACGTTTTATAAATTGATTAATGTACAAATAATTACATTTCGTATAACCAAAAATTATAAACTTGAATTTAATATTGATTTCTCCAAGATAGATATTTAATGAAACACTTAATAACACGCAATGGGAACTCCCACGAAGTATGGAGCACACATGTTTAGATACCTAATGCATATTTAGTATAAGTTTAAGTTTGTATTGATTTTTACTTATGTGGGTTTGTTTAAATAAAATACTAGTTAATAATGGAGATATATTAACCTGGATGGTAATTTTTTACTTAATGAATTTAAATGCATTAACGTATATTTTCATTTTTATTTATACTAACGTCTTAGGCGTAGTGTTAAAGTAAAGTCAGTACCCAAATCTCCTATATGGAAAGCGAACGCATGACTTCCTATTTCGGCGACGCATTCTCTAACCACTAAACCAAGCGTCCAAATTTGCTGTATGTAATATAAGCACATATTATTTCATTCTGGGGGAGCGTTACGATTATTTAAACACAACATATTCGTAATAAAACGTTGTCGCCAACATGTCTTTGAGTTTTCATAACACGTTTCTGAGAAAGCGGCAGTGGGTCCGTAACGCTGCCTGCACCTGATCTCAAACAACAGTTTTCAAAGCGTCGGTACCATAATCCTTCAATCTAGTGAGTAAACATCACTGTTTGCGCATCACTTACACAGAGCACCTGACCCGGGTTTGCTTAGGCCGGGTACTATCTCACAGAAATATTTCAATATTACTCACGTAGGTACTGTAGACTCCTAATGTAAGTTTGTCAACTATCGAGTACATAATCAAGTCAAAACATGTGTTAGGATTTTAAAAATTTCAGATTTTTCCAAGCAGAGACAGCTAAATTATTCGCACACAGTATTAGGATAAAGCTTTTTCCTTAGCCATATCTTGTAGCCTGTGTATTATCAACACTATATATATTGAAACAAAAACACAAACACGCAAACTAAAAATATTTTTTTAACTCATTAATCAAACTTCTGTCTTGCTTTGAATCGAACCCATTCACTTAGGACGCCGACATCGCATGATAACCATTGCGCAATACATGTAGGGAATTTTTGCAAATTTACAATACTAATATTATACATAAAACAATTTCTGTTAAGAGAGCTTTGGGCGAATTTATATTTACACTAGCGGACCTGTCCACGCGTTGCCGTGGTTACATTATGTCAAATCATATAATATGACAATAATAGTGCGTTCAGAAATTAATTTTATGTAAAAATTTATTTTCAATTGACATTCATTATTTATTTATTTTATATAAACTATCCCATCTTTTAAGTTGGATCAAATATGTAATAGCTATGTACAAAATTTCATTGAAACCGGTTCAGTGGTTTCCGAGATTAGCACAAGCGAACATCGTGACACGGGATTTTTATATACACAAGAGATACCTAAGGATCTCCGACGTTGTATCGGAATGCAACGAGATTGTAGGTATGCAGCTCACACTATTTTTACGCATACAGCAATATTCTTTTCGAATAGAACAAATATTATCCCCAGGACCATCATGCACCGCCACCACTAACAACCTAAGGATCGGAAAAGTAAATAAAAACATGACGTGTGCCCACAAACTTGCGCCCAAGGGGTAATTTTCCTGCTATAATAATTGGGAAGGGTAAATTGACGAAGGTTGTAATCCTCAACTCAAATCTAGCGAATAGGGCTGTTTGCGAATCACTTAGTCAGACGTGTTTGTTTATACAACCGTTCGTTTCAACGTCCAAAAATCAATTATTAAACGTTTAAAAATTTTTTACTATTTAGTGTCACAAAGAGATTCTACTTGCAGCCTGAAATGATTCTAAGCCTATATTAATTTGTAACAAAATTAAGCGCTTCGGACAAAAAGGAACAGAAAAAATGGCAGATAATCTGATCTTCAGGCAACAGGTTGGTTGTTTTTATATTATCTTAAATAATTGTTAGTGGTTTAAAACGCTAAAACCGTGAAGCAATTTCGTTCCAATTTCAAAACTCCAGGAATCGCCCAAGTCGACGTACCTTCTAAGAATTGTATCATCTCTCGACCACCGTAACGATGTTATGAAATTCTTTACCTTATCGAACATGTTATTGCTGAAGTCTAAATAGAAAAGTGCGCCTTATAAGCTTGGTTTTAACAATAAGAAAATGATGGGTAGATAACAATTCTACAATTAGTAATATAGTAAAGGAAGTTGCAAAAATCCACGGTCATGAACATTCAATCATAAATGTTACAGGAAACATGGAAATGCTTAGATAGATCAATCAAACAGCAATGTGTACGATATTCTAGCCTCAGACAGAAAAACCGAGACATGTAACATTGATTAGTTTCAAGGTTCAGGTCTGAACAGGAATGTATTTACCAACAACAAATACACGAAATAAGGGTATAATCGGTTATCTCTAGTTGTCGTTTTTGTAGCGTTCGTTAAGAAAACATTAGTGGAGATGGAGACTATAATCTGCCAATCTATCGAGTAAACAAAGTTGTTTGCGCAGCGCTCACAGAGCCTCGCAACTCGGTTTTGCTTCCAACCGTACCAATGCTTTCAGATACACTTCATAACTTATGTGATCCATTTAATTGTAGCAATTTCTAAGGGCATGCACGTAATATCATGATTTTGTACACCTTTACAAGTTCTTTATTCTTGACATATACTACAGTGAAGCAATGAAATCAGAGCTCGCACTGATGTTACCGATTATACGAATCTTTATCAGTTCCGATGTTGGCCTGCATGTGAGCAAGCGTCTTGTGACATGTGAACTTCGTTGAAATGCTTCACCGCCCACGAGACTCGCCTGGTACTGGTAGCAATCGTATTTCTCAGTACTTTTATATCATTCCTCGAATTGTTATTTATGGGGCGATGTGATATTGTATAAGATGTTGATATAAATAAAATTAAAGTGTCTGTCTGTGATACTAATGATGGTGATAATAACTGTGTTCTGAAGTGCTTATAAATTCGTTACACAACAATACAAACAAACTTTATAAAATTTTTGTCTTTTTGTTTGTCCGGGCTGATCTCTGGAATTTAATGGGACTTTTGGTGGAAGAGAGTGGGTTATAGTTTTAGGTTTTTTATCCCGAAATTCCTGCAGGGTCGAGATTTACGCGGTTAACACCGCGGGGCACAGCTAGTAGTGAGATAAACTGGAATGTAAAGTCTGTGGACAACTGGTTGTAATAACTCCTGACAATCGTTATAATAGAAGGTTGTCCAAAACCAAACCTGGCCATGCTATGATAATGATTCAACTTTTGGTTCATTTGCACATAATACCACAACGGAGACAACATTATACAAATTACGTTAGCTATCCAATTTAGAGCAATGTTTCCAAATGTAAAATACAGGTACACACGGAATATGGATAACACTAAGAATTGTTGATGAAACATTTAAGTCGTAAGCAGTCTGTACGTTTTAATAATTCCTTAGTAATTAAATATATATAATATACTTTATCCACTTAACAAACTCGGCAGTTTGTTGAAGAGCAAGCTGATCGGGTCTGACACTTGCGTTAATGTTTAAGTATTTTAAGGTGTTTTATAGCCGCCATTGTGAAATCGTCGCACTTTGTCATTTCTCGAAGCATCCATTCAGAATGTTCTAGAGATCCGGTTAAGGATGTTTATGAAACGAAAAAAAAAATAGTTTTTTGTTTCCCAATGTTCAATGTTTACAAAACAGAAAGTATTAATATGCTGATAGCTTTGGCTAACTTTAGGGTTAAATTCAATACATACAGAGCTTGATTTTGAGAAAAATTTGGTTTTTGTTTAATTCGATTCTGATTTTAAAAGATTCAAAATACGAATATATTGCATTCACTATTTCATTTTAAATTACAAGTTACAGTTGCTCCTCAGTGCTACACGGTATTGTAGTGGTAAGACGAAAATTAATTAGAAGGAATTTCATTTACGAGTAGCTAACATTCTTCTGTTTGTTAAACGTATACAAAACTAGAAACATTATTAAATAATTCTTCAATTATTTAAATAACGCTTTAGTGGTGAGTAGCCACAACAAAACATGTTACAAACGTACATACCTAAATACAACAGATGATTTTAATATCTATTCTGCAAGATATCGAACCCGAAACTTTTCAATTACTAGACCGACACGGTTGTCTATATTAGATCTTGTGGTTAGATAGCCGGACTACCACACCGGAGGTCGTATGTTCGATTCCTCACATAGGACAAATAGTTGTGTAATGAGCACACGTGTCCGTGTCTGGAGACAACAAAAATGTTTATTTAAGTACATTATATTATGTATGTATGTTTATCAGCTGTCCGGCTACCCATAACACATGGATAATTTGTAATTTGTAATCAGACAGATGTGTATTGCAATTATCCGAATTTTATTAGGTACTACAATATTATTGTTATAGGTATGACGTCATGCCGCTGTTTCTAATAGTAAATGTGATTTCTCATCAAAGATCCAGAACTGCTTGTCCAGGGATATCGGGAGCCAACAATAGGCATTGTGCGGGACAAAGCAATTTGCTAAAGTGGTCACACCTCCCCTTCACATAGATAAGGCACATTCTTATCGGCTGTTCGGAGATTTTTTGCTGTGTTCGTTGTACCTATAAGCCTTTCGTCAATATTGTGCGTTTATTCGTATTAATAAAAAATGTGTTATACGAAGTATTGCAGAAGAGCGCAAAATATACATGACGATTATATGCGATTTAAACAGTCACCGATTAATATTTACGTCGTCTAGTAACATTACTTACTTGTAAGTAACCTTAACGTTGGCTGCTAAAACATTAATCAGGCGTATTACAAATTATCTCTATTATTATTATTTACAATAAAAGGCACTTTATAGGCAAGCGTTCCAACATAGTATTCACCTCACTGACTACCAGATGAGCTCGTAATCAAACAAGACTGTTACACAATAAAAAAATTACCACTCAAAATTATATGTCAACGAAATTATGAACGGACGTAACAAATATTCGAAACTCGTAAAAGTCATAATTAAGACATCAGTTCAATTTAAAACTACACAAGTCTGAAGTCGCGAGCCAAAACTACAGAGCGTCAGCAATAAAACGTTCAAACGAGTGGCATAACCCATAAGTTTTCCCTTAAAACAAGGGCCGTTGGCAACATCGCCCGGTCTCGAACGGGGAGGCGATTTCAAAGACTTGATGAAAGCTCTCGACGTATTGGAGCTTAGGGCTGTCACTATCAAGAAAATATTAAGTTTCTATGGACAGACTTCCTTATAAGACATACTACGGCGTAGCTGATATTACTGACATTATTTTATGTATAGAAATCTGTTTACCGTTATATTAATGTTCAACCATCACTACCTGTCATAGCAGAGTCATTAAATTAAATTCTGTACTAAATAGCAGTAGATATCTGCATTATTTTGTGGTTGGAGACAAGTAATCAAACCACTATTAAGGCTTTCAATTCATCTGAAGCTAACAAATTGACGCCAGTCTTTGCCTACAGTACTAGTACATTGTTTTAACGTTAATTATTATTATCGTCACGCTATCTTGTTTTTAATCAAATATACGTCTCGTTCAAATGGATTACCTTGAAACGCTTATAATTTAGAACTTACATACATACATTCAAACACAATACCGTTTGAATTGAGCTTGTAAATTTGAGAAAATTTGCTATCATCTAAGGATTTCTGAAACTTCTGCAAGGAAAGAAAAACTAAGATAAGTTAATAATAAGGTATGTTAGTGAAATCATAGATAATTATCTTAGTGAATGAATGGAACGAGCATTGGCACATCCCTAGCATCTGCTGGAGGAGGCCACGAAGCGCTCTTACGTCCTACTGCGGTTGCAAAATTCACTCCCACAGGTCACTCACCCCTCTCATTACGCGATAATTCCATTCGTGTCAGAGTGACAACTTTTATGCAATATTCGGAATTCTGCTTGTTTATGAATATGCAACTAAAATATTATATGGATTAACTGGGTAACTTGTTGACGAAGATGAGAGGCGTTTACGTAACTTTAGAAAATATTTGCCACGGGGCAATTAATTCGTTGAACGAGCACTTTAAGGATACCTTTTGGTGACCTTTGCAAGACTTTGTTCAGGGTTTCGTCGAAGTAATCCCAACAGAGGTACCTACATCTTTAGTTGGATAATAATAACATCTTTGAACAACTTTACAGATACATAATTCGAAAATTGGCACAGTCTATGATATGAGAACCAGGTAGCTGATAAATGGCACAAGCATGTACTCCTGCATAATATATATGCATAATTTTTCTCCTTTCCTTGGGTGGGAATAGAACTAATCGGGGCTTAGGAGTTGGGATCACCAACCACAGGAACCAATGGTCCGTCAAAAAGTACTGTTCACGTTGTCGCTTCTCTGCTTAAAGGTTGTAAGAAACATACAGACTGATACATATGACTTTCAATTTAAATTTATGAAGGTTCTATCTAAGATGCGATTTCATTCCTCTATAATACGATTATTTTATGAAACTTAAGATGTAGGACTCATATTTGTCCTCTCCATGGTCATTTTTGCGTGTCTTTTCACTTCCTGTGTCAACAGGAAATTAACTACTGAAAATGTAATTGGAACTACATATTACATAGTTCACGTCTCAGTTATAACATCCGTAACATGTTACACGTATTACAATATAATATAATATTTAATATCACACAAAACATCGAGCAATCTCACAGCCAGTAAATCATTTTTCCATATATCATATCCAATAAACGTCGTGGCTGACAGAAAAACAAATAACGCCGGAGGAATTAGAACGCCCGACGTATATGAGAGATCATTTCACCGTGCGCCATATTTTAAGAAACGTATGTCAAACTGGATGTCATTTTTACTGGAGGTATTAATTACAAAGGATGGAAGCCGACGCGGCGGTTTAGGCATAACTATTAACGGGATGTTGAAATTGTTTCCTTGGCGCGCCGCCAGGGGCGCTGCTCTTCATCATAGATGTGTAGAAAGTGGTAAACAAACATAAAGAACAATTATAGTCAAAACTCTAAAAGCGAGAGAAGGCGATAAGTTATACCTAGGATTCTTTTACAAACGGTCGACGATCCCAAATTAGGTAGACCTCTTACTATGATTAGTACAAAGCTGATACACTACAAACGAGTATATACATTTTAATATAATAGACAATTTAGTATCCATGCAATACTCATATTCATAACACAAATGTCTTGAGTGATGTTTATAGCCATATTTAAATTTAATTGGAACGAAGTTCTTTCTTATTGCGTTACGCAATCGGTACATAATATAAATGTAAGAAGAAATAGGCCTGGTAAAGAATATAGACTGAAAAATAGATGTATCGGAAAAGAAATATGAAAAGTATCGGATTCAACAGATGGACAGGAGGTGGGAATTTGTGCCGATCGAAAAGGTTATGTTGGCATTATTGGGGTCGTACCGCACATCTAGATTTAGATCCCCGAATATGTGGTCATTCTGAATCTAGCATTGACATTCTTATTAAAGTCCCAGCTATTATGTAATGAAATACTTGGGTGGATTCTCATTTTAAACTATACGATCGTAATAGAGAAGCTCTTCAAATGAAACGAATTTAGTCCATAATAATAAATAAAATTCGCTATTAGATTACTTGCCATTATTTCAAGTGTTTATCGCTGAAAGAGTATTAATATCAAAGGGAATGTATCACTTAAAATTGTACACGTGCGTGGCAGTAAATAGCTCATCAAACAAAACGTATTTAATGAAACAAGTACATAAAATTCAATGTTAGATTACATTGCCGCTAATTCACTTGTTTATTACGAAAAAAGTATTAATTTCAAAGGGTAAGTGCACAAGCGCGATTCGACCGTAAAACTATTAACAGGGCTTTCGAAATAGTTTCCTTGGCCGACCGCCAGGAGCGCTGCTCGCTGTGATAGATCGCGCTGCCTTGCGTTTGACACGGTTGTAAACAAAAATAATAAATAAGCGTTCAACGTACACAACTCCGCGTATTTCGGATGTATACGGATTTTATTTCGGTGAGTTTTATTGCTTTACGTAACATTTGAAACGGCGTGGTTTATCGGCGACAGGTCTGGTTACTCGCTCGGTTAAGTATTGTTTTTGAGGTTATGGAAGGTACATCGATTTATACAAATTGAAATAGCTGAATTTTGTTGTTCGCAAATGTTCAGATAGTAAAAAACTTTTACAATAAAGCATTATTTGTATTTAAAATATTATAGGCAAATGTAACTCGAGTTGTTAATTGTTCAAAAGCCAGATTCATTTAACTGTAGTATGCGGTTTGCTATTAATAGATCATTCAGAGATAACTTCGCGGAAGTTACGAGTACCTCGACAGACAAATACATACATGTTGCCGAAACTACTACCTACTTCGGAGAGCCTAAATTTTCAGCGTCCTGAAAACTTTGTAGTACCTGTCAAGAGCATTCCGCTTTGTTTTAACTGGATTTGCCCTGCGGGTTTACTCGGATAGCGTATAGAAATTTCGTCGTGCAAATTACATTTTAGAACTAAGCTATCAATATTAATGAGCGTAACTTAATTTATGTAAGTTAAATGTTTTTATCATGTTTATAGTAACTGGAAATGAGGCACTGATAACAGATAATATTTTTAACAAAACACGTTTTCTCAAACCTCTCATCTCTCAAGCTTTGGCGGTCCAAAATTGTTTTTTCCAGTCACAAATTGAATTACAGAAAACATTTCCACAATAAAACAATTCATTTTACACGCGAAAATACCATGAATATTTTTTTACTTACTAAACATAAAACGAAAAAATTCCATATTTGACAAAATAATATACGTAACGGAGCTTAGTAATTTCTTAATACGCGGGCACACGCCCTTGTGTACCCAGCTTAATATTCGTAAGTACGCGACATCATTCCGTGGCTCTTTAGGGAAATAGGTTGTCTTTTGCCACCATTTGCGTTACGTTGTTCCCCAGTACCGGTGTTCCGTTCTGTTGTGTTGTTCCTTGTGCGTGGTAAGTTATACATACAAGTAGACACAGATTGACAATAGTTCCAGGGTTATGTAATCGAGTACAACTCTTAGGGGTCTTTTTCCTGTCACGTTGCTTTGCGCGTTGTGTAGCGCATCCTGTCGTTTTATGGATGCTTTTCCTGTGTGAATATATTTTTTATAGCAGCCTAGGTTAAGTGACCTACTTACGCTTGGGTACCTACCCAAGCATCAAAATATCTAAATGTGAATGAAATTTCATCACAATCGGTTAAGCGGTTTCGCTATAGCACAACAAATATACAGACGAACTGAAGCTTTTGCATTTATAATATGTGTAATATACCTTATGTTCTGTATGTCTCCCATTGTTATCCTTGTATCAATGTTCAGAGAAAGGAGAAAGGTTTCTCGGAACGATAATTACGAACATGTGGCCTCCGTTTCTTGGGCGTATGTAAAAATAAATACAACGCAAACCCCTCTGTTCATCCCTTTGTTATATCCAACAATGTTTTTAAACGTTTTCAAAACGATGAGTTTTACCATATTGGAATCGGACAAAGGAGGAATTACAGATGTAATTATATGTTGTGACTAGACGTGAAAAGGTCAATTAAAGGTTATTACGAAGATAACTAAACAAAACCAAAATCTCTACTAATAATATAAAGTTATAGTTTGTTTGGTTGAACGCGCTGATCTCGGGAACTACTGGTTCCAATTGAAAATTTAGTTTTGTTTTGAATAGTCCATTTATCGAGGAAGGCTATAGGCTATGTAACATTACGCTATGACTAATAGGGGTGGAGCAGCAACGAGAAAGCGTTTCATTTTCCTTCAGTTTTCCGTGTAATTTTTTATAGTAATCATGGCGTGACGTCCTTAAAATATATTTTTTAATAGATTGTTCTCTAATTAACGCGGTTGAAGCCGTGTGGCACAGCTAGTCATATAACAAGACAATAAAACTGCCAAAACGCCTTATATCAACCGTTGTCGCTTGACAATTAAAATCAGTATAATAAGTGGTTGAAATTTGGGAAAGTTAATCAAAACATAAATGTTTTATACTAATGTAGCAATAAAGGCAAGTAGGCATTTTCCAAATAAAATTATTCGTGTTTAGAATTATCATTGGGATAATTCCTTCCCTCCAGAGACATAACACGGGTAAAACGACCCTTCCAATGAAACAAAAGAGCTCAATTATAAATAATACTAAGCCCAGCCGAGGTTTCTTCGATCCGAAAGAACCTTTTACCGTTTTAAGTTCGGGCACACATTCTAATGCTATTATGATGTAATCAATTCCCGTACGTGAACACATTAGCAATAATAATAAATAAAACGTTAATATACTAAGTGTTGGAAAGATGGGAATTGTTTATTTATTGACGAAAAACAATTACCTGTAAGTTGTAGAATGAAATGTAAAGTTTAAGTTTAGGATTCTGATTACCATTACATGTTCGCAGTTCTGGTTGATTTTATTAAAAAATTTGATTAACTGCATGTCTATGAGATTGCAGTGGTGTCTAGGACGACTACAATCGGCCTATCTAAATTACCCCAGAAGGCAAATAGATTAGTGATACAAGGGTAGCAATGATACTGAGAATCAGTATACATTGAAATCTACACATATATTTTGTTTTATATAGCTACATAACATAAAGAAAATACGATTCTGGGTACACAGGATTTTTTTTGTTTTAATACAGAGATCGAGTGTTTAATTCCCAAGTTGTTGTTGTTGTTGTTGTTCTTGTTGCTCCAAATATCACGTGTGTGCCTTCGCTGCTTCTTGTCACAGGTCGCAGTATAACGATTAAATACAATTTCGGGCGCTCCCGAGTGCCCTCTAGCACTTCCGGGAAGCCTAGCGACTTCCGGCGCCCGACTTCCGGTGGGATACCGCGCGTTATTTCATACTTTTTTGAAGTGCTCCTTTCAGAGTGCCTTTTTTGTCCTGAAATAAAGTTTCTGAGGGAAACGCTGCGGTTGTGAAAAAGTAATGTACTCGAAAGTCGAGAAAAAAATGGCATTTTTTTCCCGACAATGTACAAAAGAAACCATGAGTGTCTTTGTTCAGGCAGCGGCCCCATAATTTCAGTTCTTAACAATGTAACTATTTATCGTATTTCTAACTAACATTTCACTATTAATTAGCAACATCCCACTAATTGCCTTCGTACAGTTTTGTTTCGTAGAACAATAAAAAAGTTTTCGGTTTCATAAATCTCAGAGATAACACCGTGTCGATGGATTAACGAACCAGAAATTGTTGTTTAAAAACTGTTAACACCCAAAATGTTTTGTTCGGCTGCCTCTCATCTGTTGAAGCGCAAACAAAGACAGACGTCTATTTTTCGATCGCAAACTTCGAGAACAGTCCGAAAAGTCAATCGAAGGCCTAATTGCGAACGAAAAAGGCTCAAAATGGAATGACATCCACAAAACGAGCCGCACACGTAAAGTTGTCGCAACACGAAATGGTGTTGAAAGTATCACGCGATTTTCAACCTTTCGGTAGCGATGGTGTAGTTATGGGAATAGTAAACAATGTGATAAACAGTGGTAGACGCCACATGGTTGTCTAGTTAACATAATATATAAAGAGGATTGTTTTAAAACACACTGACAGACATTAAGTGGTGCGATCGGTTAAGGATGGACGTGTTGATTTGAGACTTCCTTCTGCCTGGTGTTTTATAGTCGTTTGAAGACGCGGCGAAATATTGCACGACGGTTGTTGTAACATTTTACGGTGTTAAAGAATAATCGCAATAGTTTCCGCAATTTTATGGTGATATTACATTGTTAGGTTCTGAGTCTAGCTGATAACGACCAATAAGTCTGACGACCTGATTTCTGAATTTAGAATTGTAGGTATTGCAACTGTGTGTACTGGAAACTTTATATCAAACGTTGTAAAGTCACCCAATCGGTACTTATCCAGCGTGGAAGACCATGGCCTTAACCCTTCTTATGTTTCGAAGAAACCTTTACCCAACAGCAAAGGTAACGTACATCAACATCTGTATTGGTTGATGACACTTCCCTGTTTTTAATTGTTTTTAATTTACCCAACTATATGTACAGGTTTAAAATTAATAACTCATTCATTTACAATACAAAACGATGTCTATCAAATACACGTTATCATCGTAAATATCTTATAATTACTTTACAAGCACAGTCAGCAAAATAATTGATAATACGAGTATAATTAACGTCGAATAAACTTTAAGGAATGATCCCATAAAAAACATAATGAGGTATTAATAATCTAAGACAAGTCTCAAGTTCTGAATAAAAGATGGATTAATCGACTGGTCCCACTAAAATATTGTATGCGATAAGCGAAAACATTTCTAAACAAACGGAACGGTGGGAATAAATGTATGCAAATAATGATTACTAAAGGTCTACTCAGATAAGAGGTCTTTGTAGCAAAAAATATCGAGCGATATTTTGTTTGGTTTTTTGAAGGAATTTTCCCTACCCTACCCAGAGCAGAAATATTTGCTAAGTTTTGGAACATAGCAATAACGCATACCCGTGGTATTCACTTGTAATCTGAACATGCCTTTAATGAAACCCGCCTATACCCGACGTAGCCTCGAAGCAGCGGTAAGCTCGGGCCAGGTCACTGTTACTATTAGAATGTCGTTATAAATCACTCACATGTAGATTATGTTATACTCGGTCGTAGTCTTAGAGACCTTAAGACATAAACGATGAAGATAGATCTCGTAATCAAATGTATTTCATTACATCATTAAATTTACTCGCGCACTGGAACGAACTGGTAATACAATCAGTCCAACAAATATAATTGACGAAGATTTGAATATCTTTTAAATATACCATCTTTAATCTAAGCGGCACGGCACCACAAACTTTTATTTCAAATTGTTTCGCAATTAAGGTAAATCGAATACCAATATAGACGGGAAAAGACTTTTTAATCAATTTTGAAGAGATTAAAATATAAAAGCACTAGAATTATCCTTATAGTGTGTACCAACCAGAACACTTAAAACCTCAGGACTTCATTAAGCAGGCCTTGCTCGGATTTTAACACAGAATGCGAATAAATCTTCAATTATCAAGATTGAATGTAATTCGCGAAGCAACGAATAACTAGATATAGATAAAATACTTATGCAAATTGAGTCTAGCCAGGCAACACAGTGCAGTGAAACACCACAGGGGAGGATTAGGGTTGAGAGAGGATGTAACGTCAGCGAAACAGGGTTGCCACTGAGCCAATTTACGTACAGAAAATATTCAAAGGCGCTCAGAACAAGTTATGATATTATGCAAACAAAGTGTGCTGTTTGAAAGTATCATCACAAAAATAGGAGCTGAACAAATATTATTTAAAATTAATAGTTAAAAACAAAAGTATTGAAAACCAATTTCAGAAGGTACACTCTAGACTGTAGCCGGAAGAGCTCACCTGACAATCTAAATAAACAAAAACAAAATTTCAATTTGAAAGACTTAACCAACCCTCCGCATGCCCGGGCCTGAACGGGTCTCAACGTAAATCCCACTTTGATCGACTTCCCAAGTCCCGTTCAAGTGATTCCCTTTAGTTTCGTAGGTTTAGGCATTCCGGACGCATATTCTGTCCGTCCTCGCTTTACCAAACAGCCACTAGTTTCTTTTTTATCTCCACGGTTGAATATCGTAGGCACAGTCACTCAAAACGTCGAAAAAGTTACGTCGACGGGTATAAATTGGTTCGGTCGGAAAGCTATCAAACCAGCAATTTACTTTCACGTTGTAATGTCCATATATAGATCCTCCAGCGGGCTAAATTCAGACGAAATAAGGAAACGTTTCCAGCATAAAAACAGACACCCCACAGGTAGTGGTAAATCAGGCCGGCTGTTAAACTTAATACGTGCCACATATCGATAACTGAACCATGAAAACTCTGAAACGACTCATAAAAACATAGCGTTGCTTGCGTTGCGGCATAAAAATCCCCTCGTATTGGATATCGCAAGAATAAAAGAGTGTTCCATAAAAACGGCGGGTTTCATAAAAATAATTAACGGCCCGAAATTCGAAGGATTGCTTTTGCATGCGACATCAATCGTATTTCATTAAGCGCACGGATAACAGATGTCTGTTATTGAATCTGCGAAATATGTATTCAAATCTTGAATGCGTATACAATTAATTTTTTACATAAATACTCGTACAATTTCAACGATAGTTCCATCGGAACAAGATTGACTGTAAAAGCGTATTTTACAATTGTATCGAATGTCGAAAAATTTCCTTGGGAATTAAATTTCAAAATCAGTTTTGTAAAAGTTACGACAACACGTGAGATTATTTGTCCTATAACCAAATTTGTTACATCAGCTTCAAGTAAATTACCATTAGCGTCAATTATATTAAACGTTCTTTACACGCCAGATCTATTCACAACACTAACTCGTTCGTGTTCGTTACAAATCCATTCACAAAAAAAGAGTTGCCCAACTACATGGAGTCGCATTTAAAAGATGGCCAACCTTTAACCTGCCGTTTTGTGGGCGTTTCGCTCTGCCATTGTGATACTTCTGAGTCATTCTAAGTGTCAAATTAATGATCCGAAACAGTGTGATGTTGTTGCGGCCTCCTTTTTATTGGTGCCACCCCCCTGGTTTCGTTTTAAGTGTGGTTTAATTTGCAAACGCCACTCTAACCTTCGGCTTCTGAACATATAGTGCTTATCTCATTACAATTTACAGGAAAAATCTGCGCATCGTAACTTTAATTACATCAAAGCGGTCTTTTAAGAATTTTTATGTAAGTTCGATTTAGGTTACTTGATTCAAATTATCTTACAATGAATACAATGACAACTTTAAATAAAGGCTCCGTTGAGCGAGATTTTTATCAGAATGCAGCTAAATGGAGAACAATTGGAACTTTCTTGTAAATTCCTCGCGCAGTTTAATTCGCAACAATGTTGGTCCGCTTCACTCTCTCACTTGGCTCCGGCTCCGTAAGATTATGCAATAGATTGTTCGGAGATAATCTAATCGTTACAATAGCTCTTGAACTTTTGCATGAGGGCGTGCGTCTGGTTCGAATGTATTCAAACCATCGAATGGTCTGTTTCCTGTTACAAAAGCATGCATGTTGAGTAACAATATTGTTACTCATTGTAGCGTCCTTCACTGTTAACATCATCTAAACCTAGCCTGAATAAAATGAGCCATTGGGTCTCTAAACGAAATAAGAGATTGGTTTTCTTTCGTTGGTTTAATAAATAATTAACACCCCCAAGCATTTAATAATATTATATAAAATTAATTCTATATTTATCCTGAATTTATGTTAAAATATCTATAAGTTATTAATGTATCTGCTGTATCTAATTATACCATCAATGAATTAATGACCCAAAGTAATGTACCTACCTACTTCTATCTATAGATACGAGTACATTGGTAGTTAAAGTAAAAAGCATATTAAAGCACTCAGGATTACAGTTAATACGTACGGGAGCTTCAGAAACTTTTCCATTAAATTTTCAAAAATTGGTGCATCAAAATTGATATTAAATTCGAAAATTTTATGCTTTTTGTAACTTGCATTTTATACAATGTGATAACAGAAATCAACTGTACGTACATATGTATGTATGATGTGATTTAAAAATCCAGAATCATTGATCGACCTATTTATTGCTCGATCAACGAATTCGTCTGAATGTAGAACGCAATTTCCCCTGTCGCGATTCGGCTAATTCTGTCCCGAACTACGCACACGTGCTGTCAATTGATGAAATCTGGCAACCACTGACCTGAATATGTAACAAAATGTCATTGTATGAATAGCAAAACTGATGAAAATACAAGTTTAATGAAATTATTTTATAGCCTTAATTCGGAATTTGGAAAAACTGAACTGTATTTAAATCAAAAGTGAACTCAAAGGAATTTATTTTGTTCGTACGCCATACCGTTACCCATAACGCCATCTATAGCGCTTATTTCATTAATACGTTTTGGCCCGTGGCAATAATATGTTTTGCCACGAATAAAGTTGCCTATGTCACTCTCCAGGCCTTCAGCTATCTCCATACCAATAATCATATCGATCCGCTGCTCCGTTTTGATGTGCAAGAAGCACAAACAAACAATCCTACTTTTGCATTAACAATTATATGTATTAGAATACAAAGTAATGACTATGCATAATACTTATACATCCAAAAAACTCGAAGATAATCAAAAATATAAACGGCAATATGAAAGTCGTATTAATGATCATTTGTTTGGTATCAATTTACCCAATTGTAACTGTATGTATTTCACCGATAAATGTTCTGTCGGGGACTGTTGAAAATCTGCAGATATACTAACATTGAACGCTACAAAATCCGATATAAAACCGGTAACATAATTCAAGACCTAATTTTAGACAACACTTTCGTGTCATCATTCTCGTCGCTTGTCAGCTTTCTTCCCGGGGCGAGTACTTAGCGTCGCTGAAAGTTACGTGACAATGAATTTCAACCAACCATGCTCTTGTTTCTTCATACAACTTTACAATATAATAAGTTTGTTATGCATCCCTATGTCCCTGCTTTAAGTGCCCATTCTATTGTTCGATGTAGAACATTCCGTTAAACTAAGTAATGTTTCATGTTTTTAATATCTGTATCTTCACGTTTAACAATTGTTTACAGAAGATTGAAAAAATATACTTGGCTGTAGGCTGTAATGAAATTATCCAGAATTCAATGTTTTTAAATAACCATACTAAACTTGCACTGTTTCCTTACTTTACGGCTAAAAACAGAATTGCGTAGTAGGTACACCAATTATCAAAAAATTACCAACGTTCATAGCCACGCTAATCCGTACATAAAAAAGGTTTCCATGGCAACATCGCATTTTTTCTTAGCAGACACTATTCAACGTCAGCCTCAAATACTTAGCAATTCTCGTTACGCAAGACCCACTGAAAGTTGTCCGACAAAGAGTTCCAGGCTGTTTCAGTTTTAATTATCTTTAATGTCCAGTTATTAAACAAGCCCCGCTATGTTTTTGAATTACAAAAGTGGCTCGGTTTTCTTCGCTACGATTATTACTGTTTGTTTTTTGTTAGTGTATTTTCGTTTTCTATTTCTGTGCTCGTTTCGACTTTTGAGTCTTTTTTTACTACGAGTGGCTTTACGAGCTCTGTATTCTTTTTTACTAACTATACTCAAAGTAAAAAGAAAAAATTGGATTTAAAGGTAACGTTAAGGATACTATGAATGCTATAAATATTAGTGTTCCAGTATTATGGTCCTTAAAATACCTTTTGTTGTTTCAACTACACCTATTTTTTTAAGAAAACTACAAACATTACGAAGCTATATTACACAATGATAATTTACTAAAACATATCCAAACGAAAGAATATTTCGAGATAAAGGAGTTGTTCTTAATACAATCTTCGTTTGAACTTTCAGCAACTTTATACAAGCGAGATTCTCAAGTATCGAAGAAAAGCCGACAGGCGTTGACGTGAAAGTGTTGCTAAATCAGGACTAGAATAATGTGCCGAAACATTTTGTAACTCACGGCACAATGGCTCGCGGTGCATTCCAATTTCAACTTTATGCAGTGGAATTAAAGATCACTTGATGAGCCTATAAAGATTGAACCAGCACCTAATGTTCGGTCGTGATGTGACGGGTGTTGCGAATTGTTACATGACAAGATAATGTAATTTCGATGCGAAGTTCGTTTTAATTCGTATAAAAGTTGGCATGATTTTTGGTTGAAATTTATCGCAAATCAAACTGCATGTAAATTGCAGAATTTATTTATATTATTTTTCTGTTGATGATGTTCTGATCAAAGAAACAGATGAACATTTCAAAACCTATTTGTCTGAGAAATTGACATTTGGAGCATTTACTATCTGCAAAATATATTATGTGTGCAGATTTTGTATCCATTTCATTATTTTATTATATTTATAAATAAAATAGTTTTACTATCCTGTGTGGTACATAATGAATATCTGTAATAAATAACTCAATGCAATGTCGATAACGGCCAGAACTAGAATCGCAAGAAAAATGCTGGGTATTTATTTTTATTACAAACGCATACGGAGAATATCAATGTGTTATCTGCGAGACAAACAGCTCTTAACGCGAAAAGTTCTCACTAGCGTTATCAAATCGGATTGTTTACAGTACCGCAGGGTATTGCGAACCATTCCTTAGACCAGTACTGACCACGGGGCAATTTATTATCAAGATAAGATATATATTTTAAGTAACCTATTCGATTTCACATTCGGCTTATCGCTAGTACGTCGGCGCATCCACTTTGTATGCGCTCGCGCAACGATCGACGCGAAAGCACGAGATTTACGACCTCGCCTAAAAGCTGTGTAAATTGCCCATTGTGTTGTCTCTCTCTCACTTATACGGAAGTGTGAAGAGTGAACGGAATGGTTTTTGCGTGAATCCGAGTGCCGATTCAAATGGGAACTTTCGGGGAAGTCCAATCGATTTGTTATGGCGTTGACAGGCTGAAGGTAAATTGGTTACTATTAGGCACGATAACAATTTAATATCGAGAAATATGTTATGTTATTTCTTTTATTGTATCATTTAAAATGATATTGCTGACTATTCGATTATTACTGTAAGCATTACAAAGTTATATGATTAAATAAAATTAATTGATGTCGCTCTCAATTTTTTGGCTTCTAAACGTAAACGTCGCTTGTAAAGTTAACGTTAAAGTATTAATGTAATGTAGGTTGCTAACGTTAGTACATTATATAGTAATTGAAAGCAAATATTTTAACAATTACATATATAAATAAAAGCTTACCGTTCCATCAAAACTATCTCATGTATAAAGTAGGGCACTGCAAAAAAAATCTAACGTCTTGCTATTGAAATGTTAACTCTATTGCTATAGATATACAGTTATATTTATATTGAAAGCGATGTAAGCCAGATACAAGTCTGACTCATATGGCCGTAGCACGTGTTGTTTTATGTAAGGCTTTGATTGATACATACGTAATAGCAGTGAGTAATGTGATAATATAAATATAATACACCGCACCGACCACGTGTTTTTGTAATAACAATTCGTTTTATTGTTTTGCCGAGAGAGTGGGAAAACTTAATCGTATTAAATCTTTCTGCAAAATTTTAGTATTTTAGAGTAGGGGTAGGGTTGGGTTGTGCGTTGACCTTTGAATCAATAGGCTTATAGCAATTAGATATTTTTAATCTGATATAAATTTTTAAAATTTCATATACATCATCAAGGAGGGTTTGTCTAAATCTCTGGAATGGCCTCACGCTATATATTGTTTAGGAAAATATTTAAAATCCGTAAGTAGTTCGCTGATTTTAACTTTCGTAGATCTTAAATACAACGCTTTAAGATTCAAAATTGGAATACAACGAAACAGGTACCTTATTGTTTAGCGCTCAAACAAACTTGCAAACTTCAGATGCAATGATTTATTCTGAACCCTAAAGTTTCGACAGCGAACTGATAATTGATAACGGAACAATACTGAGTGTCTGAAACAAATACTCTTATCTGAAGAGCGAGACGGCTCCCTTCATCAGGTAGTCGATCTCCCCAGGCGTAATGTGGCGGCGAGGAACAACAGAACAGTAAGGACACGCAAAAACAAACCTTAATACAACATTCCATTAAAACAACTGGATACGTGATCGAACAGTTACAGACCCTGCAAAACCGGAGGTCGTTGGTTCGATTCCCACTTAGGGCAAACGTGTGATGAACGCATTTGTTTGTTCCGTGTCTGGGCGTAATAAGATTATCTATGTAAGTGTTATATCGCATGTACATGCATGACAGAGGCATTTAATTGTATAATTTGGAACCAGTCAGTGTGTGGAGTTGTCCTTGAATTGTTATTATAAATCACCCACTACAACTTTGAATCTCCAGCTCTGAAAACAATTAGTCAATAAAAGATACAGTAAAATAAAATAAAAACGTTTGGTTTTCGCTTTGGTATATCATGGTATATCATTAACCCCCTAATGAGCAGAGTTCAAACATCTGTTGTTCGTTATTTTAAATGCCACTAATGTTGTTTCAGTTCCTTTTTTAGTTGTCTCTTTCTTTTTTAACGTTTTCATTGCTTTTGAGTATCAATACTAAACATAGACTAGCTACGCCCACCAGAATGGCATATTTGAACTATGAAACATGGCATATTTAACAATAAAAGTAGGATAAATTAGTCCATATAATATCAGCTATCGAACCATGTCGGAGATTAGCCGGAACAAACAGACAGACAAAAACTTTTATGTTCTAAGTAACGTATGTGCTTCCATATATATGCATTAGAAAACGCTGTTATTTTGTTATTAGAAAACTAGTAGTAGATTCAAAACAAATTTTTTGAAGCATTATAAATGATCTAGGTGGTTGTGGACAAATCGTTGACCCCAAATCCAGAGCTGGGAGAATTTGTCTTTTAATAAATTGCACTTGCTTTATTTTTCCTTTTATCAAAAGTCGGGATCCGAAATGTACCGAAGAACATCTATAAAATCATTTTGATTCTACTTTTCAATAATTCTTCCAAACAAGAATCGCACGAGAACCATTTATCGTTGAGAATTTACGGTCGGTACCTGTTTTTCGGCGCCAAACGAAAACACTACCGCCAGCTATCGACCCTTGCGCAAGTTTGGAGACAATAGCTATGGTGAAAGGTGGCCACGCGGGAGACATTAGCGGGACATTCTTATTGCCATTATTCTATTCGCAGACATCTCAATTGCGTATGTAACGACGTATTCTGAAAAGAAGCTCAGTAAATTTGGTATTTTTATTAAATCCCAATTTGAATTTAAATATTTTGAAAACGGGTTTAACTAACAATGAAAAATAGAACACGTTGAATCATTTTTTAATTACATGTGGTTCTGTTGATATGTTTAAGTGTTTTTCAATTGTTTTATATTAGTTTGTCTCGCGAAACGACTAATAGATGGCCACAACGGTAAGGTGAAGCGTAGTCAGCTGAGTGCGCACCATGTCGGCAGTTTTACTTTTTTAAATTGCGCTGGCATGTCAAACGGTTCGATCCCGTGCAGCTTGGATTCTATTGTGTTGTATTGAGTTTTCGTTTTTGGATTTTGTTTATGCGATACGCTGTTAGAAGTCGGATAGCATAACGTAGTAGGAACGATCAGTCTTAAACCCCTTAAAAGTAAGCGATTTATGCACGAAATAAAACAATATCGAAGTTTGCATTACATGTATATTGGTGCAATGGTTGCAATTAAATAGCCCGCCATTTTAATTAACTATTACACGGTGTTCATAATTACTTTTTCATGCAGTAACATTCTATGCAGATGAGCGTAATTACCGAGAGTAGAATTTAAAAAGAGCGGCAGTTATTTTAAGTCTTATCTACTCGTTTGAACTCATTTGCGCTTAGACGAAAATAAAACAGAAATTCCGTGTCACCTACATAATTAAAATGTTATCGTGCCGCCGACCCATTAAAACACTATTTCCATTACGGACTTAAGCATTAACATTTAAACATGATATCCGCGCACATTAATTATCAGACACGACCCGGCATCGCTTACTCTAATTCGCCTAATAAATCAGTGTTTACACAAAAATGTAACAAATTGAAAAACGCCGCGATAAATTGCCAAAAATTCGCGGGCATCCAGAAAAATCACCACGAGAATTACGCGGGAAACTTTTTTAATAACGCTCACGATTCTATCTCAATTGAGAAATTCGTAACAAAAAAATCCCAACACAACAGTAAGAAAAATGTATAAACATGTCAGGGGACCGGTTCAGGTACGCCATTTTTTATTTAATCGAACACCTATGTACGAAAGGGAGGCACAATCCTGTGCCCTTGTCTAGCGGTAAGAACCACAAGTTTCGAGGGAGAGGCAATCATATTTCCATCCTTTTTATGTTGTCACTGCATTCATGAGGACAAAGAATAAGTAGTAATAAAGACGTGACATTCGTGCAGATGGTTGATAAAACTTAATACTTGGCGGTTTGTTCGCTCTTGGGCTATTAAAAGGCAACGAACAGATACGTTGTTACACGGTCTTTAGTTCTCGAGACTCATGAAAACATTAAAGGAAATGGTTCGCTTCGGCGAGGTCGTATATTGCCTTCCATGTTGGTGGTATCGGGGAACCTTTTTACTTTTGCTATTGGCGCGGAATTGGAGAGAAAAGAAAATGGCAAAGATTCAATGTCTCAATTTAACTCCGAAGCAGAGGAGGCGAACTTGATTGCGCTTAAAGTGTCTTATTTGAAAATCCGGCCCAAAATAGAAGTGCTCAATTATTTTAAAAACACGCCTAATTCATGCCATTTGAGTTTTCTGAATTCGGCCGACCTTTACATTGGGTAAACACCATTATCGTGTTTCTGTTTCGTCTACATCAGAACTACGTAGCTATTTTGTTCTGTGGAGCCAATTAGCGAAAAGGCAATATCCTCGTCTGAATGCAAAGGGACAAGTTTGGGATCCAATTTTTACCTGATGTTTATTGCTCGCGCCGACAGTGGCATTACTAGAGAAAAGAGAGTGTGACACATTCGAGTATTATTGCTATATATCGCAGTGATCGGCGAATATTCGAGTTACGTAATGATGTGCGTGTTAAGGGAGATTTGACGCTCGTTACCTTTACTCTGACGAGAGAAGTACGATTAATATAAAACGTTCAAAGAAATGCAGCATTTGTTTTAACTTTTATTGTTCCACTGTTGAGGACTCTCATACTTTGGTTTTCAACCGTCGTCCACCACGCTGGCCGAGTGCAGTTTGGAAGAATTCAAACACCTCAGAAATATTAAATATTTTAAAACATACTCTAAGATGTGCAGGTTTCCTATATCGGTACAGCAAAGGATATTTTAATTTTAAGTTAACACACGTAAACACACCCCACTAATAAAACCCACGTAATAATTCGAATGGGTACCAGGCTTTAAACCCAAAACCCCGGAGCGCAAGATTACATTTCACACCACTAAACTATCACTGCTGCAAATGTAGCACATGTCGCGTTAAATGTAACAGCCACCAAAGCAGTCGCAATCACAATCCCAATTTAACGCCATACGACTTGCCACTTTTGATGATGCGAAAGTTCTCAAATGAGCTCCCGGAAATAACCTTCAAGTCGATTTCGGAGTCATACAAAACTCGTAAAACCCTGGAATCAAGACTCACCACGGTCCCAAACCTTCCCGAATTTAACGACTCTGTTGCTGACACCGTTACATTTCTCCTTTCACACGCAAATCCCGCCGAGGTTGTAAGGAAAGAGGCCAATACATCGCGAGTTTTAACGTGAGCGAAAACATCGTCTGCCGCAGACAGAATTTCGGTGTGGGAAACCTCGTAAAGCGGTGTTACGTAAATCGATCGTTTGTTCAGCTGATTGCGAGATTGAAAAGCCGGCTTTTTGCTTTGTAATCTGCCGAGCTTATAACCTACGGAACCTCCTATTCCGTAATACAGTTCCCGACAACTTTTTTATTGAATTTCGAGGCACCCTAACTAATAAAATGCGTCAGTCAAATATTTGTGCTTAATAGCTTAAAAAAACGGAAATGTTTAACATTAAATCTCATAAACAACCATCCGCTTAAAAACACAGTCGAGATAAGTTCTCGGAGGATATTGCAAATAATAAAATGACCTTATAATCATATCGCCCGTAGCAATACCTTAGTAATAGTGCCCCTTACCGCGTAAGGAAGTAACATATGAGTATATAAAATAATGAAATATTGCAAAATTGGTGAAATGACCAGCATATTCAGGGTAGGAAAAAGATCCGAACAGATGTTTGAATGACGTCAACTTGAAGAATAGATAATGCACTTAAGTACAGTTCTGTAGTAAGGGGCATTCGCCCGTAAATTGAACGAGTAAGGCAGCTCCCAGCACGGATATAAATTGAAATCGCCAAGATACACCGCCTTAGAAAAAGCTTAACTAACTCCGTTGAAAGCACTTTTATTTCATTTAGACATTTAATATGTGGAATTGATTACCGTTAATTCTGTGGCTAGATACTAAAGTTTTTATAAGATTGATAAACATTATTAGAATATAAGATTATTATAAGTAATTAATTTATATTATGCTAATTCACAACTGCAATATTTACTACGGAGAAACTTAAGTAATACCCACATTATTACTTGATTGTTATTAAGGGTATTACGTTAAGGGGTTTTTTAAAGACATTATGCTAAAATTTCCCCGTAGTTGATGATTTGTCATGTGGTGTTATAAATGTCAACAAATATAAATTTAAAATAATAAAATTAGTATCGCATTGATCTTATTAGTTCGTTAATATCCATTAACATTATAGAATGCATACATAATATACAGTATCGTTCCAGCCACGACGTCTCTGGCAAGAGTGCACTGCAAAGAGAGGCTAGATATAGATAGATACACGTGTACTTGTTATGATAAGGCAAGGCGACTAAGAGACAGGTCAATACAACGACCTTACGCCACCTCTGGTCACGCGTATCATACCATTTGTTACAACATAATGTGTTTAAACAGGCCTGACTACCACATCTACATACACTCATATTTCACAAGTAGACTGTACTTTTAAATTGAGACCGGCAGGCAAATTTAAATGCGTTTTTCATTTAAAAGACTTTCTCCTTAAAAATAATTTTATTTGTCTCCAAAGATTCTGGCTATAGGTATAGAAGTCCGCAAGCGATAACTCTTAAATGTAAACCGTCAGACATATCCTGTCAACTGACTTCGTATCATATTTCCACAATGTTAGTATATGTTGAGAATTGCATTATACTTTTTATTGCAATACAATTACTGCTTTCTTATCATATATTATGCATTGTTAATTTCTGTGCACACTTGGTTGATACAGTTTGGAAAATATAGGCGGATGTCACATTTACTGTTCAAAGTATTTCGGTCGGTAAACAATAGGCATGAGGTTTTTTTGTAAAATCAGCACTCGGATTTATAGAAAGGGTTTTTAACCAATCGCGCCTTAACTGGGCATGTCAGGAGCGTAAGCAATACCGCTTTGCGGTAATTACAGAGGCACAATACAAAGGTGCTTTAATGACAAACTATTCAAATTATATTCATATCTAATACACAACACGACCACATCCTATTAGGTGTCTTCTAGTTGCATAAGATTATCTATAATCTATACTTTAGATCAGCCGTTTGATAGGTTTATTTAATTGATTGATCGAAATAAACACCTTTTTCAGAAAAGCTTTTATTTGTGTTAATGCAGATGACCGCTACACGAGCACACTTCTAAACATCCAACACAAACGGACTAGAGGCTGGATCGTGCGTAAGCCCCTTTACAATTAATCCACAATGTCTTCGTGCGGTTGGGAAGTTAGTACAGTTTGCAGTTTCCACTGTGCTATTATTACAGAGCTGATGGCAGATACGAATTAATTTCCTGATCTAAGTTTGCAGTAACACGACGTAAATTGTGCATATGCTTGCAGCTGCATAATATAGTAGCTTACTTGCTTCCAGCTTGGAAATTCTAGGCGATTGAACACATACTGTAATATAAATACACTAGATGCGCTAACCATGACACAGCCACTATCTGTCAAGTTACCTTAAATAACCGGGCAAAATCTGAACCATAACGCCAATAGCAAAATTTTCATTAGTATTTTTAAAAGATATCCATTAGGTTCTTTTACTTCATGGTGTTTTTGCCTGGTACCTACATGGGTACGGTTTATTTCCCAATATCGTAGACCAATATTGGAGTAACAAAAGTTAGTGTCCTCGTTGAGAAATCTATATTAGCCCTGTTCTTGGAATACATTTAAATTCACAATACATACGGGTTTTTCAATATTTGTACTAAACTTTGATAGTATAAACTCAGCATTACCCAGTTATTACTAACTAAAATCTTAAAAGTTTTTATTGAAACCAAAAAAATATAATGTGTCGTTTTTGCCTGAACGAATAATCTACTTTTCGTATTTTCGTATCCATAGTAAGCTATGACTTTCACTGTTAATCTATTATTTAGTAAACGTAGTATTTCTTCCATCGACAACAATAGCGTAATGTTTTCGGTGGTACCTACTTATTTGTATTTCAAACACAAAAACCATAAGACGCTTCAAAGTCGTTGACTCCTTACAAACTCGTCTCTTATCAATATTACGAGTAAAACTAGTCACCGTGATCGTCAAGCTCGATGAAATCCATTATTTAACTAATTGTATAATTCTTGACATGCTTACTCACATAGAATTATGGCGGATTTACGCGTCATACGATCACCGCTATGGGGCCATTAACGTCTTTTCCTCAACACTAGATGGAAACAAAAGTTTCGCTTACACCCATTTCTCTCTTTTCCTCTCATTGCCATTAGCATCTTTATCTACGAAATATGTCTATTGAGGAAAACTTCTCTTGATATCCTTTAATACTCGAAGACAAATCTCGACCATAAATATAACATTTCAAACCCAACTTTATGTTGAAAGTCACATGATTATGTATATGACAAAAACACGCTAACTTCAATAGAAAAATGCACTTCTAACCACTTTACGCTTTGGTGTAATATAGTACTTAAGTACTACTAAACTACTATTATGCACTTCTATAGTCAAAACTGAAAGGAAGTAAAGAGTAGAGATAGTCAGTGCTATTGGTAAAAGAGTTATTATGTAAGTTTGTTTCACCATTAACACGTAGCTGTGTAGGCGATTAAGATTAATTTTAAATAAAGATAAAAAATTACTTAAAATCCGTCGCTTCGTGTGTCCAATGACGCACATACCTATGTGCGTTTGGACGACAAAAGTTATACATCATTACATATGTACGTTATGAACTCAAACATACTCACTCGGTCACGTAGACAGCTGTCAAGAAATTGTATAATGATGTGTTAAATTTCCATCATAATAATGATTTATTTTAAATACAAAGGTATAAAATGTCCGTAGCTGACGAAAATCAGATGTATGTAGATAGGTCCTGTACATTAGATGTCCCATGGCTGGACGGTAATATGAATCACACATACTTAAAAAAATCTACTCATGCCTCGTTTCAAGAATGTTAAAATTGTAACCATTCATTAAATTAAGAATGGAGATAAATACAAGATTTGCGAGTGGAAACGACTCATAGCTTATAAGCTTACATTTTTACAATCAAGATACCTTTAAATATAACAAGGTTACTTTTGTAGTATTCCTTTCGATTGATTTCTGCGATTGTTTGAAAACCTTTTAAAAAGCATTGATAAAATCGAAAATCCGCTTTCTAATCCTAAAAGGCATTATCGTCGAAGCCACTTCTGTCACCGCGAGCTGTCAAAATTAATTAATCCGCCATCTTGTACCGAACAAAGACAAGACGTTATCTATGGTCCGTTCAGTTAACGGTCTAACGGGTCAGTATTTTTTTACTGTTAATATCTAACAGAGATTACAAGTATGGTATTTATATGAATGTTTTAATTGTTGATTATGAAATTCTGATAAATGTTAAAATTATAATCAGTTCTATTTGTGGAACTAGCACTTTTCCAGAGTACCAGGACCATGGTACTCTTTCTTCAATGGTAATAAATCATATCATTCTTACTTCAGCACCGACGTCACTCCGACCACCTCTGCTCCAAATATCCCCTAAACCAAAATCATCCAGAGTATCTTAATACATATATATATACTTACATATAAATAAACAAATACATATAACAAATCTACACATGCAAGCCTTTACCTAAGAGTATTAAATTTTTATAAAGCCTAATGCGTGGGTAGGTAAGCTTCAAAGGATATTGAACCCCACTAGATTTCCCCATTTTGTGGGGAACCGACCCTTCAGACTTCCTTGTTGGATCTTTTCATCTGTTTAAGTAAATAATTTTAAATATCGATTCATCGCAACCCTCCATTTTTTTTAATAAAAATATTTGAAAGCTATAAAAGGCTGTAAAAAATGTTTAACTGTTTACAAATTTCAAAAGTATAAAGAATTACATTACAATCGAACGACGTTAATGCAATAGCATCTCTTCATTGAAAAAGTTTGATTTGAACGCTACAAACACGTATTCCAAACATGTACGAGTAACTCAAACCATTAACAAATGCTTTGTAAATCGAACCGTAGATAAAATGGGGCCATAAACAAAACTCACATTTCTCCTCATCGCGCACTCGTTCGAATACTTCGACCAGATAGGTATCACATACGGCATGTGTGATATGTCTGACGATTATAGTGAGCGGTGACAATAGATGCATTATCTTTGAAATGGGTGTGAATGTCATCTAAAGTATGAATTTAAAGGATTCAAAGGATGATTCAAAGCAAAATGAATTAAGGAGATATAATACATCATTGAAATAACATACTGTAAAATAGTTACTAAGATAGTTATAAAAAGGCATATTTCAACAAGCGATATCACAAGTCTACAAAAATCAGTACATAAATACTAAGCACAGTTTAAAATCGTACTATTATGCGAGCTTTGTAAAATAGCCACTCATTAAATTTACCAATACTAATGGGAATTCAAATAGTAACATTTACAAAACAAAAAAAACTCAGAGCAGCAAACATAAAAGCGAATGTAATTTTCGAAAACTAAGAAATCACGAATTTGACGTTTGGAATGCGAACGTCAAACGCTAGGTTAGGTTGGGGCGCGCAACGAATGCGAGCGCAATTTTTCCAAGTCAATTAGCCCACGGGGACGCGGACGTACAGCCACGAGTGCGACACATGTCGACATCTGTTCGACAACTACCGATGGAACGCACGTTTCCGGACGAATTTGAGATTTTTTACGCGGTAAATTAACGCTCGGGGCTCGGGGGCGCTCGAACACGACACGTGCTCGCATTCGTACATTCAAATGAACAGTGATGCCACTGCATTTTACTATAGAATAGCTTTAAATTATATCCCGCATTCATGTGCCATAGTTACAAATTCGACTTGTGTAAACATTGCAATAAAGAGACTTCAACAACTTTACAATTGCAAGTATTTCAATTACTTAAATTTAGAATGGCAATAAGAATGTAAATAATTATTTTAAACGAAAGATAAATATTCCATGAAATGTTTTCTTTTCTGTTTCATTATAACGATTACTGATGAGTTGAAAAATAGATACTCATATTAAATGAAAGGTCCATAGCTGGAATGCTTTATCCATATGAAATATTCCGTTTAGCGCTGTTTGTTCGTAAATCCAGTGAGTCGTGTAGGGGATTTATACTCCAGGTTTATCCACATTGCCACGATTGTGCTCTGACGTTATCGTGGCAATAGAATATGTATTATTAATTAATCAACTTCAGTTTCTCTTTATTTCCATACAAAACTTGACAAACACACAGATCATTAAAAAAGAATGGATCGCTTATATTTCAAATACAGTCGATTGAGCGTCTGAGTTTTCCATTACCGACAGAAGGAAATTAAGCAATAAAGTGATCCAAGTTAATTCAAATCCTCCCTACGCTTATTATTATTCAAAATGCACAAGTTTATCATTCGCGCGACCGCCATCAATAAAGAGTTTACGACTCGCTTTACGACTAAATCAATGGATTCGTCTTGTAGCTGGGACCCCTAAAAGGTTTAGATAAAATTGGATATAAGGTTAGTTTTGTAGGTCAACATAATAAATAACAATTTTGTATTCTGTAATTTGTGGTGCCATCTCCTTTATTGGTATTTATTATCTGTGATATAATTTAACGGTTACTAGTACACGTATTTGCTACTAGATAAACATATTAAGGAATCATACAGATTCTTCTTTGGTCTCTGAATGTTTCAAACTATGAGAAATAAATTATCGAGTGTGTAAATTATGAGTTAACATTTATGAAGGAATTATAGAAAAGTTAAGAAAAAATTTAAGCGTTAATTGCCGGGAGAGCACGATTTTTTTATTGAGAACATAAACACTGGCAAGCGAAACAATTATTCAATGACATGAAAATGAGTTTCCTAAAGATGCCGTTTAGGACAAATGAACAAAGTTTAAAAAAAATGTTTATTAGAAAATGAATCAAAATTAAATTTGGCGGTAAATTATAGTGACGCTTAAGCGAATATCAAAATGGCGAAATTTAATCGTTTTGTTTTTAAAATGTGAATGACCCGAGTATAATTTTGTTGATGGAATAATTGTATTGGTTGTAATGATTTGATGGCAAGCACCAGAATTTCATTCCTTAGACATCATTGCATTGTTTTGTTACAAGTTACGCCATCTATTGGCTACTATTGGATTAAGAAAAAATAAAAATACCAAAATTTTAAATTTCAAAAAACTATTTCTGCTTGAATAATTAAAATCTGTAGACGGTTATATTAATCTTAATACGAATAGGTAGGTAGGTAGATAGTCAGAGTTGAAAAGCAATAGTTATTCCTGTAATCATTTACCTACTAATTATTCTTTGGTCACTTTATACCTAAGTTGTTTAGGCTAATGAATAAACATACGAGTATAACAGTGACTCAGTACAGTACATTGTAATATGAATATAGCATTATGCATTTCGGGTCTTTCCATGAAGTAGTGGATAAAGTATCTCAAATAAATTGATTTTTATTGTGTGTATGTAATTGTTTTCTATACGTAAATATCAGGTTGAGAAGTTCTTTTAAAATTATTTTCGAGTAGCTACGTAATTATTTCATTTACTCGATCGCGGGTGTGTAAGATCTAAAATTTACGCGGCAAATATAAAAACCAAAAAGCAAATAGGGGTCTACGCTAATAAAGTTGGAAGAGATAGTAAAACAAACAAACAACCGCACTCTAATAGACAGTTACATGGCAACATATTCCCGGGTCAGAGTGCAGCGAGACGGGGGTCAAGTAAGCGTTATTAATCGAGCTCCACTCGACTGGAATCGAACCCGATGCTGTCATGTTTACTGCACACTGGCACGCCGCGCGCATTTACAATGCAAATCCTCAAACACCATCTACAATCTGCGATTCAATAGCGACGCATTACAAGTAGAAGCCTCCACGCTCGCATACGAAACCGAATCGAGACTATCGATTTAACTACACGGGGGCCGTAGAAAGAATTCCTTACAACAATGAGCCGGTGTAACAATAAATACCTTAATGATATCCCGAGATCGGAGAGAAAAGGCGTCCGGCGGCGGCAGGCGGAACCCGTCCCACTCTTTTCAAGAGAAATCCGACACTATAACATGTGAAACACGCAACATCACAATACGAAATGGCACAATCTCACACGAACACCATACGGATGAATCCACAGCACTGGTTTGGTTTTGGTACAAAATATGTTTTTCGTAATACACAGCGACCGCGACACACCATCGACAAACGACCGACGCGCACGGCAGCCGGGCACGAACTGAACTGGTTTTGACGGGAGAGGGCGGGGGGAGGCGGTCGGGTGCGTTTGGTTCGGTTTTATGAAAATATTTCGTGAGTAATGCACGTGTTATGTCGGTGAGTGCGTCGGCCTAGAGCGGCCTCGGGATCTTTGATTGAAGTGCATCGTAGTACGGGAGATAAAGATAATAAAATCCTACATACGTGCCGTAGTAGTCACACTCCGTTACAGGTCCAGTTGTGGGGTCTTTGTCTTGTTGCCTACGCTTTCTATTCGATAAAAACAAAACTCAAGCTTACCCGGCTTAGTGCTCGTCGCGTTTCTATCTCCAATCAAATTTACAACGAATGGATGCCCGTCCGATAGGTATTAGGTTTCATATTGTAGGTATCTTGATATGAATCCTGATATCACTAGTCGTTCCGAAGAAATAAATTAGGTATTTACGTTCTGTAACTATTACGAGTATGCAAATTTTACGCTGACGGTTTATCGAGGAATCTGAAGGTAGAAAATATTGAAATTGTAAAGAGAAGGCTTTACAAAAGAGAAGAAAAGTTTGTAATGCAGACGATTCATTTGTTAAACTGAATAATGGCGCAAGTTTAAAATGGCCGATTGCCAAAATAAAAAAACTCAAAAAGAATTTGAAAAAGAATCGAAAAATTCTTTTCGTTCGCAAATAAAAACCAATACATTAGTGAAGTCTCAATATTTAGCGTTCATATTTGCGGGTTATTTTGTAGGCAAATAGGTTGCATATAAGCTGGGATTAAGCGCTTCGAAACGTTAATTTAAAAGCGAAATGCCCGCTTGAGAGAGGCGGGCTAGAAATTTTACGATATTAATAAACCTCTATTAGCAGACAAGATGGCGCACGGACGGTAATTCTGAATTATGGGGCAACGTTTGGCCGACATTTTAAATCGATGCGAACCTATCGTTGGTGGATTAATTGTTTTATGCACACGCCGGTCTGCGGGAGCGGATTCAAATCCGCCAAATGGACTATTCGAGTGCAACGGTCGCGCGCATAACTTAGCCGTACTAACCTATTTGTCGCCAACGACAGAACTATAGAAGATTTGTTTTTATATATATCCACATATTCATCCAAATAAAATAATTAACAGTTGTTGTAAAACAAAGCTGATTTTATTTCATCGTTACGGAATCATACTTTCTTTGCAAAATAACAGTTGTGTAATGCACGTATGTATATAAGATGGGTAAATAATCTTTTGCTGCAAAAGATATTTTTTATCATTTTCAACGTGTCCAAAAGCAATCGATCATAGACTCATATAAACATAAACGTTTCTCTCTATTCTTTGCTTATTTATAACTAACTTCTAACTTCAATACTAACATAATGTTTAGCAATAAAAACATGGCACATAATGCAAATTGAAAAAGGCAAGTTCCAGGACAGTTATAGGCAGACATGAGAAGAAATAGCAAGATGACAGATACAATTGGATAACAGTAAGACCATAGAGTAAATATGTACGATAAATTACAAAAATATGTGTACCATTGCTTTGTTGTTCGCCGACAGTGCAACACGATCTCGAACTGCACATAACGTGGACAAGGCTAATGGATTCGAAAATAAAGTACCACTCGCGAGCCTATTGTCACTGCACGCGAAAATATTTTATCCGTTCGGAGTTATTTAATTTATATCGGTCGCGTTGGGTTATTCAATTAAACACAATCCCCTACTGAAATGCTATTCGATATATTGAGTTTATCATCCAATATTAGGTTGTTGTTATTTAATTTAAATGCCTTTATAAGTCAATATCTTTTGCCCGCGGCTTGCCAAAGAAATAAAAATAAAAATAATTCTACCCTCACTAAAACTATACATCAAATACGAATCTAACACTACCGCTCCTTACTAGAATAGCGACTAGTGTAACGACTGCCTTCTCCATTAATCGTCATCTCATAATCTCCCAGAAAGCAGTTGTTAATAGACGAACAAACAATACCAAATTATCTCTATGTGAGAGGTCAATAAACCCTGTAAGTTTCTGTTGCTGTGCGCAGATGAGGAGCACTTTGTTGTTTTTAAAAAAGTACAAATATAGCCCAATTTTGGTTCCAGATTATTCACTTCCCACTGCTGGGCGCGTGTACACCGCAAAGTCGAAAAACGTATGCATATTTTAGACTACGGTTTAGATACGATTGAAATACGAAATAGAGTTCAATATGGCAGAAATGCTGACCAAAGTTTGTTGACCTCCCTGCTAGTGTCGTTCTAAATTCAAAAGTTAGCGCCGCCATTTTAATACTATGTAATGTGTTTCAGAGAGTAATACTAATTGTAAGACACAGGAGTGTGTCAACCAAGTTCGTATGAGTTTAGGTACCCGTATGACAGGAGTTACGATTTAAATAAATTCGAAAAAACTTTTTATATTTATCTTCAATAGATAGATTATGTACCTATATTTATTGTAAACTTTTGTAATTCCCAATTCCTCAAAATGGTTTGTTCCAGAAATTTAATAGAATAATCTTCTGAGCATCCGAAATTTTGCGAACCGCAATTTGCTGACAAAATCCTTGTCATCAAAGCTGGTATTTCTATAAAAACGCATTTTCAGAATTGAGGTGGCCCTTTGAAGTTAATCCCTGGATTTGGGATCGGCTTTCTCCGAGAATATGTAAATATGTTTCTGATGATATGAAATTGTAACAGGTGTTTGTATGTTGTGGATAAAAATGTAAGTATAAAAAAGTTTTTTATGGGGCTTCTGGCTATGGGTCATATAATTGTACGTCCAAACATATCAAAACTAGAATTGTTTATATAAGACACTAAATTCTATGAAGAACTTTGCCGTATAACGATATTTTATTCGCAGTCCCGGCGACTCGGGTGTATACAAAGAAACTCGTACTCTGAGTTTGGAGTTTTCTATTTACTACTCTGTCACATGTTACAACGTAACTCTATCTTGTCTACGTAACAGTGCATTTAACTTAATGCTATGTCAGTTGACAATACTGCGTGGCTTATTTTCTGATGCATTTGCGGCACGAACAAATATGTATGTAGTTTCGGGTTAGAATTAAAACTGAAGCAGATTTTACCATACTCCAATATTAATAGGCTTATTGAATGTTTTTTTAAAGAGATCTTTGAAGCATATATGTACCCAGTGTTATACTGTAAGTTTATTTCTATTTAAATACATAAATACATATATTAGAAGTACAGCGAAAATTACTTTAGTCATCCACAATGGACGAAAACTTAATGAGGATAGATTATTACACAAGCTCGTTATTACAGATAGAAATTGCATAAACAAGCAAGGAAACGCGAATGGAATTTTATTGTACAAAAATACAGGGGTTTTTATTACGCACAAGAGACATACAGTTTGTTTAATGCATTTTATTAGCAAGAATAAATAGGCAATTGTAAATCGTACCACCGCCACACCTATTTCTGCCGTGAATCAGTTGTTTCAACTGTGTTTCGGTCCGAAGGGTGTGGTTGCCCGTCCGCTTGTATACCAGAGGCGACCATCTTAGTCCTCAAAAGTAGCAACGCATCTGTGACCGACTCCTGATAGGGTAACTACGAACACTAACTAACTGCACCTATTAACACACACTAACTCTGGTCTAATATCAATAACATTCCCTTTCCCGCAGTCCTGTTACTAAAGAATACTCACCAACTAATTCTAATTAACACCTATACTATACTAACTGAATTCACACTAACAGTCAGCTCCCTACAGCCCTGTTAGGAGTAAGTTACAGATGTCCATGGGCGGCAGCGGCCACTTGTGACTGCTTCCTGCTCGTTTGCTACTCTATTGCAATAAAAAAAAATAGGCTTTTATGCTTCGCTACGCAGCTCATCAGGTGGGTACGCGGTTAAATGCTAGGCGATATAATAAAAAAGGCTGCGCGGACCATAAGAAAAGTAGCAAATGCCTTGTCGGCTTTGAAGTCGATACATTTTTACGCCTAAAATGTCTTTATAAGTACAGGGATTCGAGCAGTTTTATTTCTACAGATAGAGAATAATGAGGTGTTGACAAATGTCATCATATGTCCGCCTAACATCAAATTCTTCAAATTCAACCCCAATATGATCATCAAAGCTATTACGAGGCAAAAGTAAATTTTTGTTGCTATTTATCACAACAGTCTAAAATCAATGCGAATTCAATTACGCTTTAAGTACAATAGATATTCACTAAAGTTCAATATTCCATAGACTAGCAGCTCACGTAGAGACAATGGTATGTAAGCCTACCTTTATCGATACAATTTATTTTAAATAATTTTGGTTTGCATTTAATGTCAAATGCATATGACTTCAATTACACTGTAAATATCCTTGTTATAGTGATATTTGTCGTAAATGCTTCGTATTGAAGAAGAGGCTTCATACGTGTAGAACTTGACGAGCTTTTAATTACAGACTGTAACACAATCATGACATATGTCAAAAGTCGATATTATGGTCGTCAAACATTGGATTATTTTATGAATTCTGTTGAATTCGGTTTGAATTGGGAACCTTACTTCCACGTTTCTATGACGGTATGAATTTGTACTTTCATGGATTCCTGTACACCACAATAATACCAAGGTCGCTATAATAACATCATTTGTTACTGTATATTATTTTGGTAATACCTAAGTTTAACACGAACGGTCAATACAGCTCAAGCATGAACATTTCAATTAGGTGTCAGTATGAATACCGAATGCCGATTCCAAATAGTTTCAATTAACTAAATTTTATCCGATTGAGTAGTCTATTTGTACATTCCTTTACTATCTGTGAGATCATTTCTAATAAATAGCTGCGCTACAAATTATTAGGTGTTACACAAATATATTTCTCACAAAGATATAATCAAATTAATTATGTAGCTGGATAAATATTTGTCGCCGTCCAACCCCGTATTTAATGATTGTATATCTGTTAAGTTATACAAGGCAGTCAAATCTTGAATTGCTGAACGGTAATAACAAATCATTACTAAAACTGTACATATTTCGATACACTTTAGTTGTTCTCATTTGAATTGCCAAGAAATCAAAGTCTGCCTAGCCCTGTACCCTGGAAAAGTAGAATCTGGGCGATAGTATCTAGTAGTATAGGTGGTATCGGTAGTATAGGTAAGTATAGATACTACAGTAAGTGTGTTCGTAGTTCTAGTAGTACAATTTTCCTTCATATCATAGAACAAGTAATATAATCGGAAAATAGCATGAGTTTTCAAAATAAATTAGTAATCCTCCTGAGGCTGTTTTTCTAGGTTGGACCTATGTTTACCGCGAAGCAGCAGAGCGTACATAATTGAGTTCCAATTACATAAGTGCAATTACCAGGTACCCTAAGCCGTCTAGACTGTCTATTACCGAATATATGTCAAAGTTATAATAACCGATGTTAATTTGCCACTTTCTATTCAGTAAAGGTCATTTCTAGACTAATTAACATTACTTGTTCATCTGTGAGAGACTATAAGCGTCTAAGACATAGGTTCTCAAACTTAATTCAGTAATATTCTAGCGCACCCCAAAGTTATTTTATTTCAATTATGCCTAGTGTGTCATATGCCCCTGCCCCTCCAAATCATTTAAATGACCCCGAAATCCTCTAGCTAGACGCTTTAACGCCCCGTGAAAGCCTCCAGAGCCCACAATGGAACTGTAACGCCCACTTTGAGAAAGACTGGTCTAAAGCGATGACTACTCTCTGCGATTTAGCCCTATTATGAGAATAGAGTCGATTGGCGATTGGTTACAATAAAATAATACCTCAATAGTGAAGTATATTTATTGACTCGTAAACCGGAGAGAGTTACTAACAAGAAATAATTATATTTTTGCTATTAAAACTTTAAAATCATACACAGGTTTTTCATGTAAATTAACTCATAAAACTAGGTACGGCTGCGTCGGAAGCGAGGGTGTGTTGGAGGGTTGTTGAGCGGCGGGGTGCGCGGGCATGCGTCGGAAGTGACTGCGCCGCGCTGCCGGCGACGCGACTGTCGCTGTCTTGTTACAGCCATAGTATTTTTAACAAGCCTAATTAGCCCATCAGACTACTAAATGACGAAATGTATCATTTTCGTGTTCACAATTATATACAACTTTCTTTGGATAACTACCAGGACACATTTTATTGCCAATATTACATGCATAATGCTTAAAACTAAATGAAGTCTTAATTACTAGTACTTACTGCTAGTTTTCTTGTTAAAATTAATCAATAATAGCAATACCTCTGAAAAATACTGAAGAGTCCTTTTATAACTATTAAATAAAATGCCTTATAAGCGTCAGAAGTAGACTTCGGTACGATGATTGTAACAGGAAGAGCAGGTCAAAAGGTGAATTAAGTTTGTGAACATCGTAGTTAGTGGACCACTTATTCCATGCGTGGCTCTATGGGAAATAGGGTTGACTGTGCAACTATTTGTTTGATCAGAAACTTTTTGTAATGTTGTGCCATATTTATACTTACAAAGGAAGTGATCAACATCTCGAACGCCTCATTGCATCGCGACAAGGTACAAAAATGGTAGCCCTATTGAATTTGCGAACGCTGACCCCGCCATTGTAGGCGTGTTTTTGTAGCTGTGGACGATTTTTTTCACCGGAATAATTTCATGTGATTAGACGCGCCGAATTTCCTTTTTATTATCGCGTTCGTTCTATGAAAAAAAGTTTCACGGCTCTCGGATGAAAATATTGATCGTCGCGTTGCTGCTACCTAGCAGTAATGTTCATTTTTTGTCATGAGAAGATATAGAACACGAACAGGAAGCAGTCACAAGTGGCCGCTGCCGCCCATGGACATCTGCAATCATCTGCAGCCTCGGGAGCCGGATAAGGGTCGCGCTAGTCAACCCTGCCATATCCTCTAACAGCGCAGACGAAGATTACCAAGGTGTTGTAAGAATCTCACATAACCCGATGTCTCTCCCAAGGCACCGCGGTAACCTTCAAATGTTTGCTCCCATTAAGCAAACAAAAAATTCGCCCATTACAGAAGTCGGTTACAGATGCGTTGCTACTCATGAAGACAGATGATCGCCTCTAGTAATACACGTGGACGGGCATCCACACCGTTCAAACGTAACACAGATTATAATAATAATAATAACAATTGCTTTAAGTGCGAAAAAAATTTACAGAGGGAGGTACTGGGAAGAGTGAAATAGGTGCCAGTGAATCTATACTTAATATTTTAAAGCTGAAGAGTTTGTTTGGTTGAACGCGCCAATCTCAGGAACTACTGGTTAGAATTGCGAAATTCTTTTTGTGTTGAATAGTCAATTTATTGAGGAAGGTTACAGGCTATATAACATGAAGCCATGACTGATAGAAGTGGAGCAGCAACGAAAAAGTGTTCTAATCATAGCGTGACGTTCTTCAAGTAGTTGTTTCATAGATTGTTCTGTAATTAACGCGGGTGAAACCGTGGGGTACAGCTAGTTGCAAATAAAAAAGTTACAAAAGAAAAACTATAACGTGAATGTAAACTGTAATTAGTGTTTATATGTATAATGAGTATTAAATATGTATGTAATAATTACTACTTATATAATTCTCATTCATTTCCAAGGCATTCAGTCAAGAAATAACCGTGGCGTGCGTTATTATTTAATGGCTTATGAGTTTTCACAACAGAGCTACAGTGTACTCGTAACGTAGATTATTGTTTTCCATAACGACTTGGTAAACAGTACTTAGTTGGCCTTGAGTAAACTTGTTCATACGACTTAATGATAGGGAATCATAAAACTTAAGTCACTGTAATTTACATTTTAGAAATATGTAACACGGTAAGCTTACTGAAGTTAGTACATTCAGCTGTCCATTGACCTTTGTGTCCGTTCTTAAACAGATTTCAAGTTTGATTGGCTTGTAGTTCAGTAGTTAATGAATATAACTATTGACTGGCCTCGTGGTAGAGTGGTTAGGGACCGTGACTGCACAACCGGAGGTCGTTGGTTCGATTTCCACCCAGAACGAGCATTTATGCGATGAGCGCATTTGTTTGTTCTGTGTCTGGGCGTAATAAAAAAAATATCTTTATAAGTACTATATCGTCTGTATAAATGTATGTTTATCAGCTGTCCGGTCACCATAACCCAGGCATTAAATTACTTAATTTGGGGTCAGACAGCCGTGTGTGGAATCGTACCCAGTTATTATTACTATAACTATGGAGTCGTGGTATGGGGTACGAATTGCACCCAGGACAAATATATGTAGGACGAGCATGATTATTTATTATACGCATGTAGATGTTATACATAGAGTCTATTTCCATCTTAGACTCATTTTTATTTTCATATTTAAAAATACGAAGTAGCTTTCATAAGAAAAGGTTATAGATGTGTTAATATCGTTAGTCTTGAAGATGGTATATTATCATGCTTCAAGTACCTACGTATTAAATAAATAATTTTCTAGGCAAAGGTTTTACAAAAAACACATTACTACTTAACCTGAATTTTATTTTTAAGAGCTTTGAAGAGCAAGACTTTATTTTTATTAAGTCTGACATAAAAGTCTAAATTGAACGACGACAGAAAATAAGTGAAATGAATACCTACTATTTTTCTGAATGTAAGCTTTCATTGAAAGCACTGTTTCGTTAAGAGCTTTTTCAAGAAATTCATTTATTTATTAAGTCTGCCAGTGATTGTTATAGGTAAATTTATATAGAAAAGGCCTATTCTACCCGACATTACAGAGGAGATAAACATTATTGACTCTATGAGTACGACGGGTAATTTATTGTTGAAGTA
>DWGJ01000175.1:0-40618 GCA_018246895.1 Aspitha aspitha aspitha | reverse complement strand
AAAGGTGGTGCGTGCAGCCTTCCTTTCTTGAGTTATAAATGTTTGATTTGTAACACGCACACAACTTCTAAGACCAGAGGTATGTGTCAGGATTTGAATGACTGGATTCTCAATCCTGACACAGTACCCAGAGTAGAAAACTGAAATACAAATCACTCGGCTATCACGGCTTATCACGTCTTCTACTGATGAGTAATTCTAGACGACTGGTAGTTGGAACGCGCATACAACAGAGTAGCAACGTTACTTGTATGTGTAGATATAGTGGTCATTGGGACACAAATAGATAAGGGAGTTGCAAGGTAGCTCTGAACTACTAAAATTTGAATTGAACCGCCACGGTCCTCTGATCAAAGGATACCGTGTGGAATACAAATTAATTCATCAAAATATACGTAACTATACATAGAAACCATACCAGCGTGTACGTCAATTAAATATTTAAATAATATTCGATTTTTGTAACTCCGGCATTATCATTTGTGATTTTCTAAAAAAGTACGGGCCTTCCATTGGATCAAAAGTACAATGAGTTCGATATTTAATATATCTTATAAATGGTTCGATATTTAATATATGTATATCGTATTACATCGGATACGTGTTGTATGATATATGAACAAAATACGATAAATGGTTGCAGTACTGAACCATAAAATTCACAGCGCCAAAACTTATGTTACTGATATTAAACGGAGTGCAAATTTTCTATGGCATAGTATACGAGGCCACCGTTTACTATGATAATCTATAACATTATGAATGTGTAAAAAAGAAGAAAGTCTATTTTACATAAACAATAATTATATTCAACTGTATATAAAAATGACAATTCTGATGTATCTTCACAGATATATTATTATAAAGCAATATTAAATACAAGACTTAAAGCGAAAGCGCATTCACTGCTTTTGGTTGAGAAATGTTATTCAATTACTTAGCATCAATAACCAGTCAGACTCGTACAATGTTGAAGCAATCAAGTACACATACGTAACCTTTGCACAGTAAATATACACACGCGATCCTAAAATTACAAAAGCATCCTTTCTTATAGGTCATCCATTGATCGTACGTAGCAAGGATTCGAAGTAAATCCAACAACAGAGTTCACAATACTTAACGAGATGTATAAAACGTATCACGAAGGTTTATGTCACTATAATTTTAATTTTAACTCGGATCAATTTTCGTTATACCTTGTTTTGTACTAGTACATACATCCGGTTTTTACAGTATGCTTCAATTAGTATCTCATCAGATAGAAACAACGATGCGCCATTATAATATATAAAATGTATTATTATGTATTACATATTATGTATGTACTACAATGCACCGTTTAAAGTCCCACTGATTCTTGACTTAAATTCTCTTAAGAAATAACCATCAGCGATCAATCAGATTGAAAAATAAGTGCAAAATATCAGAATATTGATATAATATGTACATTAAATGATCTTGTAATTCTAAATACGTGTTAGTCCCCTTAGCTTGGCTACGATTATAGACTGTTTAATGTTTGCTTATTCATACATATTTTACACATATAGAAACTGTGGATTATTTATTGACGTTTAAGTCATGAATAGTGATAAAACCGTATCTAAACAAGCATCAAATGTAGCCTCAAAGGGCGCGATGAGCATGCTCAAAGAGCATTGCATTCGAATGGATGGCAACAAGCGAGCAGGTAATCGCGGTGATCACTGTAGAAATATGCTTAATGTGATAAGCATTGCACACGGGATTTCAATTGCGTTCTAACGCTCTTATGGGAAGAAATAGCAATATTACTGGAATTGTTTAAGGCGAGTTTTTCTACGTACGCACTGGTCACAGGAGGAGTCTTCGTTTGGTCCATTAGAATATAATATAGCGTGGTCAAAAGTAGAAAGGTACTAAATTAATAATTGTAAATAAATTAATCTTTTAACTATTATTACAAAATTAACATCCAAAATGCAGTGATAACTTTTGAAATAATATGTTACATTGTGTATTAATGAATAACATTGTATTATTTTTGCATTTTATGACAAACAATTTACCTAAAAACACTACTCAGAAAACTTTGCTTCGCATCCGGTGAAGGAGGAGAAGGTCTTTCCATAAAAGTGGAATTATAATAGGCCGGTACTTAGACAAAAATTCACGTAAACATTGCTCTACTACGCCTTTGCATTCGGATACAAATGATGAGGCGCACTAGGAAAAAGTTTTAATTCGCCTAATGCACGCTGAAATTCTACATCTTCGCTACTTAGTGCACTCTTTCATCGTCTCAAGCTAAAACTACCTACGAGCAACGTTCTGTCACATTGACTTTTGTATTGTGAGAGTTTATTTTAGTCCCATGAATACGTCTCGTTTTTATGGAAAGAAAATTTTCGTCACATATTTTAGATATAAGACTCCAGATGCACATGAAGTTCTTATAAGCTTATTGTCTTGTTGAAAACGTATGCATATTCAAGAAACAGCGCTCGAATTCTCACTTTAAAGCAACGTAAGCGCAAAATAACAAACAATCCATGCGAACGCAAGCAACTCTTACTAAATTTAAACAAAGAAAACAACAACGGCGATTTGTAAGATGCTTAATTTGACTTAATGATAACTTTGATTTTCATCTCTCGCCCGACGAAACGAGAAACTTAATGAAAAGTCAAGAAAACCCAGTCGAATACAAATTTTAGCATTAGTATGCAAGAGTAAAGTTTTTATTCAATATAACTTGCACTGCTTACTTATCTTTCGGTTGTCTTTTTCGCATCGACCACTTTTAAAAGTGCTAAATAAAACAAATTGATGCATTGTTATGTTTCAAGCGATTTTTCTGTCTTGTTATTTGAATCTTTTGTTACTATAACAACGCAATGAATATTTATTTTATGTGTTCGGAGCCTAATAAAACAGTTCTTTATGTGATTTCTAAATAATGTAAATGAATCCGCATCTATCAGAATGACATCATTAATTTATTGCATTTCTGTGACATAATAAATAAACTGTTTTATTACGGCTTGTGTATGTTTATTTTGAGTGAAATATTTGTTTCCAAAATTGTATTTATACGAAAATTATTTCTGACTGCATGTCATATTTCGGCCGATATTATCATTTCTGCATACTTAACTGAATTCGGGGCATGCAAAATGTCTCGCTCTCGCGTAATTTATAACAGAATGAGTGGTGGTCGTATGTCTGTCGACTTAGCGAGCCGAGTAGTTCCGTAGCTGACAACATCGAGTGACTCCTGACCCGCTAGCTAATTTTATATGAATATGAAATTGTATGTAAATCTCGAACGAATGTTGCCGCGCAAGTTGATAACTCGACGGTGCCGTAAATATACAAGAAAAGGGTTGTAGTAACTCTATCAAAAGAAGTTATAGTTTGCATTGTTTTAACATAATTTTCATTACTATTAATCGTTTAGAAGAATAAAGAGATATACAATAATTAAAAAAATGCGTCTTAGAGTGTATATAGTAATATCCCAATAATTATATAAATTTATGAGAAGAGCTTTATTTCGAAAAGACAGAGAGACACTTCAATTTAATTTATATGTACATATTAATAGTAAAATAGTAATACACTATTGCATATAATTTAACTTGTTACAATAACTCGTGATTCTCTGCTATAAACTTGTCGATCCTTTCCCTATACGAAATTAAAAATACTATAGCTCAATTAAATACAATATCTTGAAATCACGTTACAGCATTGTTAACCCGGGAGCACTCGCGCTATTAAAATCCACACGAGCACTCGCGTATGGAGCATTTTGCTCACGTTTTATAAATAGCGAAAAAGTACATAAATTACAATATATTTATTTATATTACTGCTTCCTAATAATGAAACAGTCCTGTAAAATCAAATCAATTATTTATTTTTAATATATAACATTCGTTATACTATAATATTTTAATTACAAATGTAGGAACTAAATTGGCATTTCTTAAATGCGCTTTTGGAAGAACCTAAAAAAAAGATAACTTCAGTCAAAAAAAGTAAAGAGTGAAGAACTAAAATTAATCTTCATTAAATGCACAAGCTTTACATGTATCACACAAAGTAAAGTCATGTTCTGTACATAATTTTTTTTTACATGTAATACATAACATTTGTCTTGCGATTTTTACGCCTTGGACAGATTGGGCAGATTCCATCAGGTGGCCCAGCCTCTGAAATGCCGGTTTCATTTATAAATCGTTTGATAATTATGATAGTTTGATAATTATCAAATATTATGAAATATAGAACGTTACGAAAGGTTCTGCATGGTAGATCTTCGTTGTATGTGTGGTTCTTGTAACCACACCACAATTTGTTGTTCTCTGCTATCCATCTATGAAAATATTGTTATATTTATATGTACACTGTATAACATACTCATTGTTGAACATTATTTAGCAATTAAATCTTCAATGATGAAGAACAAACAATTTAATTATAACATTTTATATTATTTTTTTGGTATTTTTAGATAGGGCATTTATTCACAAAGGCCTCCCTTAGCTACGGTCCTGTAAATACTTTAAATTAGGTATAATACTATTGGAAAACAAAAAAATAACTTGTAAAATAATACTTACGTGGTCACTCGCGCGATGAGCAAAATGCCGCAAGACGTGACTCGGCTAAACAAAACACCTCCCCTGAGCGATTGATGCACGCTAAGATGAAAAAAATGTTACGGGCAGGACCAGGGAAGTATAAAACTCAGCTATAGGGTGAACGACGTCCATAGTTAAATAAATAACAAAATAGTGCGAATTTGAAAATTACCGTGAGGGAAATGCTCATAGCGCGAGTGCTCGCGGGTTAAGCACGGTACAGTGCTGAGCGTTAGTGTCTAAACGCACAACTATGTACTGACACGAATGGGTGTCGGGTCTGGCTATTACAATCCATGTAAGGGGGTCGGACTTCGTATACGTAGATAGTTCACGTATGTAGTGCGCTCGCATCACAGGACTCTAACGAGTGCAATATCATCTAACTACGTTAGCGGAAGCACCTCTTCTGTTCTAAACTAGAATCCATTGCACTTACGATAGAAACACCACAAATGTGCATTCACTACAACAAAACACACCGCAAAGTTAAGTTTAACCACTTGTCGTGACTACCAATAAACCAAGCTCTTGTGGAGGCAACGTCAGGCTTATTTATTTAGCTTTCGCCGTCGGGACACCGCCTTATTGCTGACGCTTTGATCTGATTATCTTTAATTAAAAAGTTGTTTCAGGCGTCCTCAAAATTTCGACTTATTAAAAAAACTTGCTCAAGTTTCGCAAAATGGTAAATGGTGCTGCTTAGATTAAAAGCGGTTAGCCAGTCAACTACAGTATTGGTTGGATTTTTATGGTGGAAAGCTTGTTAATTCGAGAAATTTTATCTCATTGGTATTGGTACCAGCGTTGCAAAATGGACTTAAACGCATAGTATTCTCAACGAATATTGACAGATATGATCACTTCTCAATTGGAGCCCAGCCAACGAACATCTAGATTTCTGTACGATTTGTAACTCTATACTATTTTAGCTTCCGTTTAGAATAGATATGCCATTTTAGAGTGTTGCGCCCTCCTTGTATTCGACATGCGTCTGCGATATTTATGACGGTACAATCATCCGCATTATTCAACAACCCCGCCATTTTGTTTTCAATTTGAAGTTGTTTGTTCTGTGTAAAATATACCTACAGTGTATATTTCAGCTTATTGCAAATAAATAATTGTTAAATTGTAACGTTTATTCATTAAGCAGTGATAGCCTAGTGGTTTGTAATTCAGTCTCTCATTCGGGAGGTCTGGGTTCGATCCTGGCACGTACCTCTGATTTGTTACGTGCGTTTATAATTAATAACAATAAGAATTTATTTCTAATCATTTCAATCACTGAGTACGGTGTGAATAGATTAATTTTAAGCAAGAGCCCGTCGGTTACGTCAATACGTTTGAAAATTTTCGAGCACTGAATGCACCGTTAGATGGGTAGCGACGCCACTCGCTATATGATTCCTTTTATTTATTTTAATCAAATGTGCCACTCGTTGTTTTGATGCGGTGAGGTTTGCTCTAGCGGCAGTTTTGTGTGCTCCACATTCGTCCATGAATTCCGGTGTACGAAACTGCGGGCAGATGAATGTTTTAACATTTTACATATTCGACGAATGAATTCGTTCTCGCAACAGACGTTTTTTCATTTTATTCAGTTATTTGATACGTTTATGTTTGTATTGCTATAACGTGTTTCGATGTCCCTCGTTGGGCTTTGCAATTGGGAATACGCATGAAATAATAAATGTTTCACAGCGCAATTGCGCTTTCTAAATAAATGCTGTCTATGCGCAACTATATAATAAACACTTGCGAAACTTTTAATTGGGAGAAGTATGTACTAGTCGTTTTCAAGTATACCTACTGAAACAGATTTCGGTACTTGGCTTGGTTTGCGACACTAACTTGAAGGTCTGTGTATTTCGTAGTAGATGCGCTGTAGATGTAGAATTTCCTTATTTACTAGTATTTCCTTTTAATATTTTACCTAAAATTTGGAATATTTGACTTTGCTACAACGCGATAGGTATAACCATAATCGTACTTATACATAAAAGCTTTCGGTTTATGCTATTGGAAAAGAGTCTTTTCCTGTAATTAACGGGAATTTTGAAAAGTGCAGAGCGCTCGACCAGCCTTATAGTAGGTTTAAAGTCATCATCAAGTTTTCCTATTGATTGCAAGGATTGTTAATTATCGGTAAGAAGAGTAACATCGTCCTGACAAGTACTCACGCAAGAGATATTCGTATCTGACGTTGCTTTCATTACAGATCGCAGAAGATCTGTAACCTTGTCTAGGTACACTATTTAAGCAAAAAACATAGTTAAAAATAATGCTTTGAATGGACATGAATTTGTCTCATTACTACCTACATCACGAAGAAGGATATTAAAAAGTCTTGTAGGTCGTGTTTCTTTTATGTAATTGATTGAGCGGTCCTTTGTAAGGGGCTGTGCGTGAGCTCTGCGGTCCGATTGTGCAGAGCAATCAATGGTTATGAGTCGAGGGCATCTGCACGCTCGGGGATGTGAGGGGTCGAGGGTCGGGGTGTCGGGGGACGAGGGACAGGGGGCCGGGGGACAGTAATCATTTAAAAATGGCGCGCATTCACTGTAAAACGCATATCTGCGATTGCCGCTTACGTCCTACAATCAGATCGTCCTCTCTCATATCGACTTTTTCCACTTCGTTTATTGCACCCGGTTCGGGAATAGTTTTTGTTTCGACCGTACTAATCAACGCCTGAACGTAGCCAACCGGGTGGATTTTCCTTTTTTGCAATTCTTAATAAAATGTTCACACGCCGCCGCACACGCGCATCGCAAATTGGTCGGAATTGATTTTTATGGCCCCAAAACGCAGTTAAATCATCCAAATGTGTTAGTAGGTAACCTGGAGATGGAATGGAATGTATGCATTTATTTAATTTAAAAAATTATTTATAATTATCAGTTGGCCTCCGCTTTTTCGTTCAATTTTGTAACTAGCATTTAAGATGTTAATATGGATGTTATTTCCGAGAGAACAAATCTACTGTCTATAAAATATCAAAAGCAAACAGGTAGCTATGGGAGGACTGTCCGACGGCCCCGTTAACGAAAATTTAAATTGATACAATTCATACACACACATACACAGAGAGAGCATTCGTTAGAGTGCAAAAATGTCAATAAAAGTTTGAATATTGAGCTTTAAGTATTAAGCGATACTTTGAGGATATTTTCTTTTTATTTACACAATGTTTTTCTAACTTTGATCAAATTGTACATACCTACATAGACATGTTTATAAAATAATATATCTACATTATTATACTTAACAACAATTCGTGAATAAGAGATCTACGAGTATACATTTACTCGTGCTTCCGCAAAGTGTTATCAAGGTGGTTATCAAAGTCAGACTAAGATGGTTCATGACAAAACTGTAAAGAAATTATTCAAATTTCCTCAATGATATAAATACATGATGTTTTACATAAGAACTAAAAAAGGCATAATCCAAGATTATGAGGATAAATTTAATAATCCGATAGTTATATCTTACTTACCATTCTCCGCATTCCTCCCCAGCGGACCATGCCTGAGACGTAAATCTTTAGCGATACCGGAGCCATAATAATTAATATCTATCAAACAATTACGGTGATTTGCTCCCCCTCAGCGACAATTCCGCTCATTCTGCGAACGATGCCGTCGGCAATTGTGGCTATGCGGTGCAAATATCGATTTACATGCCACTGTATAATTCAAAGGTTGAATAATGTATTACCTTTCATTAGCACATCGGCCAGTCCCGAAGCGTATTTGCACATAAATTCGTAACCCACACCCTGAAGGAAGCCTTACGTGTGAACGATTAACGTTTATATAGGCAACAGTGTTGCGACTAGTAGAATCTTCGCTATTAAAGTAATATTCCAATCGATTTAACGAGTGATATTGTCGATACGAATCATTCGAGAGTACTCTTACAATGAATTAGATATTGTATTTATTGTGCAAAATTCCTCGTATGGATTTTGTGCCATGCCATGGATCCTATGGATTTTGTGCCATGTAAAGTACAGCAGCAAGTCTAGAGCTACTGAGCAACTGAAAATCGTTATTTAGTATTCAGATATGGATTTTTCAATATTACACAATTATTATCAAATATGAAACACGTTGATGATTTTTGCAACCTCGATATCGATAAGATATGCATGCATGTTTTGACCTGTATCGAGAGGATTCTGGAAAATTGTTCCCTTTCTTAATCTTTAAATTAACCTTGCGAATCCCGCGCACACTGTATACCTAACGCATTGTTTCTGGGGATAATCTACATGCGTTCCAACTTTGTGAGGCTCAGTAAGATTTTGTATAGATGTAAGGCAAACTTCGGCAAATCGATGTTAACGTTCCAAACAAAGGTAACAAAGCGGTACGAGGTTACAAGATTAGTTACACGCACCGTGGTACCCAGAATTGCTAACCAAGTTTCGATCCCGTGGGAAAATATTGCCGACACTAACCGAGCCCGATAAACAGGGACTTAGAGCGCACGTATTTACCGCTAAATAAATTAAATACCTTATTCAATTCTTCTGAAATACGACTAGTACGACATCGAAAACTGCATCTAACCAATGCATTGTAAAAAGCAATCCGCTTTATCCATCCTAACGAGTACAAACGGTTGATCAATGTATTTATAGAGTCGTTTTAGTTTTAATTAAGCTAGATCAGGCAGTTAAGCTGGACCGCAGTAAAATAGACAGTGCAGCGTGAGCGACGCGTTAATAATCCCGTGCGAATTTAACTCGAATGTGGATCGTAAATGAGAATCGCCGATAAATCGGCCATTATAATAAACATTAATGTTATTGTATATCGTTGATCGTCCTCGCCTCGCCTCGCCTTTCAGGTGCGGCCGCAGCGATGCGTTTGGAATTTCAACGACTTCAATTATTGAGTGCCTACCAAAAGCGACCCCTTTTGGCTCCTCAAGGGGCCGGACTGTCCATTTTGGCCGGCGATAATCCCTCACGCCAAGGATACACATTAAATAAGCCATTGTATCGGCTAGCAATTCCCGTTTTTTAGGGTACGCACTACGGAATTTAATTTAAACAGCCCCAAATCTTAGCGGACCATTAAATTGCAATACGATGTATTTAAATTTTGATTATATCTATGTTATTAAAGGACATTACATATGTATTATTATGTATATGTTTATCTAAAATGATTATAATTTGGAAAAATTAAGTCTATTTTTCAAATAACTATCAGTAGTTTAGAATAGTTGAATGTGTAGGTTAGTGCAAATAGATAGAAAAAATATCTAGGCAATTGTGTTAGATGTTTAAGTATTTATGTAAAATGTTTCATATCGTCCTAAATAGGTTTGCAACGATGCGTTATGGTGGCGTCACAACCATTCCACACCCATTAGACGTCCGACAACGAGAGACGCCTAATCAAATACAGTCTCTGCATAATTCGCAACGCATAGAGCATATATGACGATATCACTATTAGCAAAGACACTGAGAGCAGCTTCGCCATGAGAAAATTGAGATAATAAGTTTTGTAAAAGAATGTAATCTCGAACAAGGAAATCTCTTTATAGGTACAGGTGATTAACGAAATATGTGCTTGACTACACTCAAAACTAAGATAACTAGGAAAAACAATTATTTTCAATCACTTTACGAATTAAAAAATATAGGTATTTCGAAGCATTCAATAAAAGAAAGAATGGCTGCCAAGAATAAAGAACCCGCAAAGAATTTACAGCGTTTAAGTTTCCAAATTAAGTAGCTTACACACACACATCACGTTGTCACTACACCCGACTCTTAGAGCAATTTCGAGCGATTGCAATGAGAAAACAATACAACTGCCTTTCAAAGGCAACAAAGAGGAAGTAACAAAGGAATGGACCAGACGAATCGCCGTGCGATATATTAAAGGACTTTTCTTATCGCTGGAAAGTTGCAATTGGAAGATACTACAAATGCATGAATATAAAAAACATATGAATACAAGCGTTACGTTAAACATTATTAAGCCTTACGTCGATAATCGTGATGGAAAGAACAACTGTCATATATAAACACAAAATCGATTGAACTGTATGTATAAACAAATAAAAACAATCCTAACTTATCACTGGTATCAGATGTTTTAGGATTAGTCTACTTTTATCTAAATTGTAAGTCCAACATCTCGTTTGCTTTTATTTTATAATATTATTAATACTTTACTCACTATGATTTATCTGGCTATTTCTATATTGATGTTAAACACAGAATTGTAGGTACTAGTGTTGTATTAATATTGGTTTGGTATCTATACATTACATCGGATAGGAAGGATAACTTCATATTGCCGCTGGCAAATATAGGTCCTCTTTTGTCCGGTTAAAAGCGCACTTTACAAAGAAAACATCACAGAAACTTAGAGTCATTTCATTATTTACGTCTTTGTACTTATGAATTTCAAATAGAGATTTAGATTCATAGAGATTTCACTCGTCATTTTTAAACTGTTGAAAGTAACCTGACGTTACGATGATTTTTATTTTAAACCCTTCACAGCGAGTATAAAAGTGATTTATTCACGGACATAGTTATTTCTCGTATGACAAAAAGTTTATACATTCGGATGCACCATACTAAACAGAGCTGCCCGCTGGAATTCCATCGACTTTTTTAGTTTTTTTATGATTGACAGCACACGAGCCGCGTTCGGTCGAGCGTTCACCGTTCACGCCCAGCGGCTCGTGATCCACCTCTACCTAGACCTACTCGTATGTTCGTCATTATCTGCTAAACGGTCTGCCAACATTATCATACGTTGCATGATACCATTTTCAACGAACATCGACGCTCCATTCACAGAAAGCACAACGTGGAAATATCAGTTGCAATACACGAAAACAACCCTTCACTTAAAACGTCCACATGTCTAATTAGGAAAATGAGAGCGACGCTTCCTGTCCGAGTCCGAATGAGAAGTAAAAAAATGTGTTCATCTCGTTAAAACTTTCGTCTACAAATATAAAATTCAATTTCTGAATGAGCACAAAAAATCTTCTACCTTGTTTTTCGCGTTCATTTTGCATCAACCGACGTAGAATCCTAATTATCTTTCCCAGTTAAGCTTAAGTGAATTATTCCGGCCGCCCACTGTAGCGCACAAACAAAACGGAGAGTTCACAACCTCAGTCGAAAATACTAAAACACTATAGAGAGATCTGGGTACATTCATAATAAGCTATATATGCCAGACGCATAAGCTGCAGAATAACAAAGCACCGAGCCTGTGGTTACATATCGGACGAGTTACGAACTTTTATCTAACACGTCTTAAGATATTGATACATAAGAGTATTAGTTACATTACGTTACAACTGTTACCTATAAGATTAAGAAAATTAAAAACGACTAAAAAGTGGAATGTAATTTTTGTAATAAAATTCCAATAACATCTACGAATTGTCATTGCTTATTAGTATTCGGTTGCATAGCAAAAAAGATGCTACTTTCAGACTTCTCTACTTTTGATGATATCCACAAATTCGTCTAATTAATCTGATTACAAACGAACCCGCACAAGCCAACACTCGGCACTAATACCTACTTCCGAACATTAAACAAACTTAATTGTCCCATGCACTGTCGGAGGATTAGTCGATCAGGCAACAGCCTCATTCAGATAAGAAAGCCTCTGATTGTTAGACTCAAGGGTCTTAACGTGACTGGATTTAGTTGCAAATACTACATGTTGCAAACATTGCAAAAAATATCACATTTTTTATGGAGGGCAATGATAATAATTGATGCAAAATTAATAAATAAAAAATACTTACTTTTTATTTATGCTGGGTATACAGTATATTGAAATTGTAAAATCATAATAAAAATGTTTTAATAATAAAACCTACACTTTTAAGTAAAAACCAACATTACTTTTTTCTTTTTAATGAACCTTTTATAGATCTATCAATATGGGTATAATTATCCATCCCAGAACGGGTCGTTAAAGCCGTAAAAGGCGGGCATATCAGATTTCCGAATCGCTTGTGTGTTTGTACGTCCCCTTTAAGTGTAATTATGTAGCCAGCTCCTTGAACTGAGTTCACGCACACCATGAATGAGCGCCGCGACTAATGGAGATCTTATCTGTACCCGAGATGGAGTAAGGTGACCGTCCTTAACAGTATAAACTCAGTTATGTATAATACCGAGACTTATCTTGGCGGAATAGGACAGCCCAGTCCAGGTCATAAATAAAGACCGGCTTTGATTTCTGAAGGTGACCCCGCTTTATACGTTTCTTAGGGTCGGAGATCGTGGGATCCCTTTTAATAGTTTCTAAGGAAATCTCGCTTAATTCGCATAATGAACATGCGATTCGGCCTGTCTAATACCTACCTGATTTATGGACGTATATAAATGCTTTATTTTGTGTCTTTAGGCCCCATTAGTGGGACTTTCAACGTTAATTTGCGTTCTATTCGTCTTAATTTCTTAAGTAGGTGCTACCCTACTAATGATAGTGAGCTCTCGTGTTAAGTCACTAACTATTCAGTAAATCAAAAAGATATAAGTGTATGTAGTATATATTGTAATATACAAATTTCTTAACTACAATTATGTAAATTAGTAATGGTCTAAGTTTAATGGTCCTAAAATATAACAACAACAAAAAAACATTCTTCGCACTTTTGAAATGAACAATTTAAAATCGCTTTCTAATCGTGAACGAGCAGACAGACAAATTCATTATATATAAAGAGGAAAGGAATGAACCCTCACTAATCCGTTTTCTGTAGAAATTAAATATTTGAGGCGGCAATTTGTGGCGCTTCCGTTCTACGTGGGGCGGTACAAAGACGAAGACTATTTGTTGAAAGTAATTTTTGAAATTATATTGTTACTTCGCCTTTGGATCTTATAATAATTATCTCTGCTCTGTTTTAACAAGCACTTATTTTGAGTAGGAAATTAAGTGCCGCGTTACGTTAAATTGTTCTCGATAAAGAGGGACTCATTTAATTGTAAACGTCCAATAATCTCAAGAGTCTTTTGTCGTCGCAAAATTGTAAATTTCGTTTGACAATAATAGCAATATCGTAACTATAACTGCAAGTCACAATCGTCGTACACATGAACTTTTGAAAAATATTAATAAATAGAAAATTGTTTCATTAAAATAGAGGTTTAGGTAGTTTCACAATTATTAAGAAGTTAATGTTTTTGTTTGGACCTAGAAATAAATATTTCAATCAAGTTCGTTATGATATTATTTGTTTTTATGAATTTTTGCACAGGTATTACATTTGGATACAATTACAATATTTTTGTAGAGTTTTAAAAATAGTGCATACCTGTAGATATTTAGATAGACAGGAATGGACTGTCGCCTAATTTTTCATAATTTCACTACTCCTTTGAAGATCCTAAACTTTTGTTGAGTATCCGAGTAAAATACCAAGACATACCTACAGATTGACTTGTAAGACGATTTTATAAGAGTAATGTTATTGCGATTTGGCTACAGAACCGTAAAGAGAATGTACAGAACATATCGTTTCTATAGTCAGCATTACAGATTTTTCTCGAACATTTTTATAGCAGAGTAGGTAACCTACTAACAAAAAAGAATGTCGCCTATCCATCTTTCGAATAATAAGCAGTAGTTCTGAATTCATACAACAGTACCACAGGAAAAGGAAATTTCAGTTCTCCTGAATTTTCAATTTTCTGGGAAGCTTGTACCATTTTACCAACCCTATAAGCTTATTCGAGTTCTGATTAACATTTTCAAATAGATTTAAAAAATCGCTCATACAAAAACAAACTATGCGGGTACATCACATCGAAAATTTAAAGCACTTACAGCTCATGTCACATAAACTGAAATACGTGTAGTTTCGATAAAAGGTAAAGCCCATTGGCGGAACGATCAGAAGGGCTAAAATACAGGAGGCTGACAGCGAGAGGCAGGCTTCCTAAGCGACAGGAGTGCGACATTTCAATTTGAGTATATATTATTCATGGTAATGCGTTAAAAGCGCGGCACACAACTTGCTTGTGCGAGCGGGAAGCGAGTAATCGCAGCGCACGTACAAACGTCAGACTGATACGAACGCTTTAGTACGTAGAGGTGCGTTCGTTTTGGGAACGGTTGGTTCACATTTACAGTCATGTTTTATTTGCCAAAACTGTCTATCACACTGCGTTTCGCCCTAGGAAATTTGCTGTATCAAATTAATTTGATCCATTAGGTATGTAATAGTAATTTTAAAGTGAATATGATTGTGTCACACACGCAACAGACCTCGATTTTATATTTTGTACTGTCGCAACAGTTCTTGCGGTACAATATTCTATACACTCCAATGCTTAAGTATAATCCAAAACAATCGTTAAGGAAGTACACCTACCAGTTTATTAACATAGAAGTTGGCTACATGATGATTTATTAAACATATCTTTAACATTAACATTATATATAAACGTATGAAAAAAAATAATTAGGCAAAGTATACACGGGTGTCGCCATGAACGCGCCCTTTTTTGCGTCCGTATATTCAATGTTGTGCTTTAAAATTGTCGTTTCGCGCCATTTGCAGCGCCGCGCCCGGCGCGATGTGCTTCGCTTATAAAGTAGCACTACGAAATGTGGGCTTCGTTTTTATTTATCGTCCTCTATACAATATCGGCGCTTTTTACCTATCAGCGAACGGAAATTCGTGTTGCAAATAACACACGAGTTCCATTCAAAGTGCACAGATATCTATCAACTTGCTTGATGTTTTCGAATAATGTAATTGCTTTCAAATTAACTTTTATTTGCAAAATACGCGCCGCTGTGTTTCGTCCAAATTACCGCTCGACATGTTGTCAGTACATTTCGCTGTGATTTATTTGTAATTAAATACGTTGTAATAAAATTTGATGCAACAATAACTACTGTATCCAAAATACGCGTACAATTCGGTGTGCTTAAATACTGGTTAAACAATTCACTGCATTCCTCATTGTAAATTGAGTCAATTGTTTGGGAAAAATTCCACTCTCTTCCTGACTCAAAATGTCTACATATTTATGAAGTTGCTACCTTAAGATGTTAATAAGAATATCGTGGTCATTTACTGGTTAGGGTTATATTATTATTTATATTATATATTAAATAATTACATTACTAGGAAAACACACGATTATAAACATTTACGATATCCTATATCTTTCGTGCTATAGATCTCTGTCGATTAACAGTAATAACAATAATAATAATGATATTTCAGGGCTACTTTAGACACTGCCACCTAAACTCCAATTATCTGAGACTGTGTTAAAGGAACCAGACAGCTGATAAAATAATATATAATTTTGAAAGCTTATACACACTGCACTCAGACACCCAACCAATATTTGTGTATATAACACTAATATTTGTTCTGGAATCAAACCCGCAATCTCGACTCCGCAGTCGATTTCACTTATTACCTTACGATCTGACTAACGCGTTAATTTTTGCTATTTCAATTCAAATTTGATTTTTTTCCAATATAGAAAAAAATCTAATCATCCAAATTGATTTACGTGCCACCTTCATTCGTAATGTAAGAGAATCGGTTTTATAATGTTAAATCGACGGATACCGTTTGAGACTATCACTGAGTGCGGCCTATGTATCGTGAAGGCTCGTTAGGGATGTCCAATGTACCCATAAAGTATAAAAAGCCTTTCGTCCAGTAGTTAACGAACCTGACTGTGAAACCGAGAAGTGTGGATTCGATTTCGAACCAAAACACATATTTGAGTAAGGAGTCGAAATATTGTACATATAATGTAGTTTATCAAATGATTACCATAAGTTACCATAATTTACATTACATAGTTCTGCTATCTGATCTGATCATCCATAAGAAAGAAAACAATAGAACACTGGTTTTACTTACGTCCGCTATCTGTAGATTTTTCGTTTTAAAAATTACTTGGAGTTCGATGATAGTGGTAGTTTTATTTTCTCAAAAATAGGAAATGAAGAAGCAAAATAATAATTACCGTTAAACAATATAAATGTTTGGTACATCCCTAACAGAGGTCGAACGGCACTTGCCGCAGCATCTATTATTCATCATTGAAGACACGGGAACGAAATTTGTGTAAGTGCGTTGTGATCCAGCCAATCTTGCCATCTTTATTTCATTCGCAATAAACGGATTACTTCGTTCAGAGCTCGTTGCGTTGATATTTTTAACAAAGGTATTTTACAGAAAATGTACGATTTTGTTTTTATTAACAGCATTAAACAGAATTATGCCAGTAGCAATTTAATTACTTTCACAATAATTTTTAATTTTCTAGGTAAGTATATTTTTGTATGGATTTTTTAAAAACCCAAACGAATGATAAATTTCGATAGAGAATTTAATTTGTACGTGAAAAAAATGCAAGGACCGTTTGTGTGCTGATAATTTATCAACAGGACATAGTATCATTGAAGATCTATTTTAATTATAAATATAAAATACATTTTCGACTGGGTATGTATTAATAAAATAGCAGTTTCCATTTTGAGAAATATTCGAATAATCCCTACATTAATTAATTACAGTATTACACAGTACACGCGTCATCTCAACAATTAGTAATAGTAAATGGTTAAAGTAACGTTAATCCTTTCAAATGGGGCGATGTTTACGGAGCCACCGCGGGCGTGCGCACGCATGCAGTGATGGATAACGGACGATGTTTCATGTCACTCTGAGCATTGTTTTGCGTATTAATCAAGTTTATTCTCTTATAAGACCTTCTCAATGTGCAGGTGTCGGATTTATGAGGGCGCTGTCAATGGATGGAACAGTAAATTATAGCTTTAAGGTTGTTTGTTTGCCTATTGATACTATTATTTTATAAACTACATGAAATATTACACTCCTTATCACTATCACGTTGACAACATTTAGGATGTCGATTTGAAATATTCAAATTGCTACACTGAAAATTTATTAAACGATGGCTTAAAAATGTGTTACAACACTCAAATGAACATGTAAAATGGACTGCGTGCGTGAATTGGCATTTAAAATTAATGGCGTACAGGATCTAGTAAATTTATTTTCTGACAAAGAACCTTACTCGACCAAGCCAAGTAATTTATAAAATGAATGTACGCGAAGCCCTAAAAAAAATTTCAGCACTAAAAAAGTATAAATTTGAGGTACACCCACCTGGGCCCGGTCGGTATTGGCGGCTCGACCCATAAATTGTAAGTTACAGTAATTGTTGAAACTTTGGCGACTCAAGGAAGCCCGCCGGACAGAAGTTGAGTAGAAATACCCGTCAGTATTTTAGGTGTATGTTCCCCTGAATCATTCAAACCATAGTGAGTAGCGACAAATTGAAAATAAGTATTAGGAAATGAAAATTAATAACACCTTTGCCCCACGACGTTAATTTTTTTCAATGGCATTAAAAGGTAAGTATCCTAGTTATGCCGATTTAAAGCATTCTGTGAAATCATGGGGTTTGTTATCTTTCATACTGCATAGAAGCTTACATTACGGGGGATAGGATAACAGAATCCAATATACGACAGTTTAGATTACACTCTACTACCGGAATAGTAGCATCGTAGTTATGTGGCAGACTACAGTGAATGTTTTAAAACACGTGTGTAAAATAAGGACAAAGTTCCTATCTCTTAAATTGCTACAAAATACTGCGTTTAGGGAGGGAACATAAGTTGATGCACTGCCTTACACCTGGATGACTGTACAGACTATTTAAAAATAGAAGACATCATGCATTTTCTCCAAGGCCACGTTTTTCGTACAATTATCGCTTTTTTGTGAAACGCCATTTATCAGCCGATAGGCGCACCTTCCTCGGAAAATGGGTCGTACCGTTACTTTGAAGTGGGCTTTTCGCTAAATATAGATTTATGCATCTTCGAACTGAGAGTTAGTTATTGTTATGAGTTTATTAGTGCTCGTGTTCTAAATTATCGGAAGTTATTCACATAAACATCGGTGGTAGTAAGGAAACGATACGTGCAGTGAATTTTACGTTGTATTTTAAAACTCGGAACTAAGTATATTGTCAATAAATAACGTAAGTAGGTACACGGTAATTTTATACATCAAAGTATAACTTATAATATTTTAAGAAGTATATTCTACGACATGTATTTTGTAGTAATATAATTTTTTTATGCAAATTTAACTTATGAAAATTGTGTTTAATCGGAGCAGTGGCAGACGTTCCGAATATCCTAAGTAAGTTCCCGCAATCGTTCCGAAGCTGGGAAAATAAAAACACATAATAAAAACATTAGCCTAAGTATCTGGTTGGTTTTGTGCGTATATTACGGTATCTCGCAAAAAGGCGGGTTTTGATTGACGCCCGCAATCGGCTTAATGTAACCTCGAGGCAAGTTTTGTGGAACACAAACGACTGGTTAAATTCAGAGGTCGACGCAAAGCGACGCAATCTCTCACGCGTCACGCAGAAGGAGCTTTCCATATAATTCATTTCCCTATTCATATTTGTCTTAGAAGTTGATTCCAGCGCGAGCTACCAAGCAAAAGGCAAAAAACCAAATAGGATGTAAAATGACATGATATTTTACGGCTCAAGTGTTATTGAAAAAGTTTCGCGATAATATATTTCCCTCTCACTTTGCCATTCATACAAATTGAATCGAGTCCCTATCCCCAGTATATGGCAGAACTATGTTATGTGTATAGTTCGTAGCTCAAGATTACGTGACTGGAAATAGTAAAATCAGATGATGATGTTGATAATGTAGGTCGTAATGGGCCATTGCAAATAAAACCTTATAGGTAAGCGATGGATTAAAAGTAACTGGGTCAGGGCAAGGCTCATACCTTATCAAAACAAGGCAGTATGGGGCGATCTTCCTGTCTTTGGTAAATGGCAGGATTATACTAATAAGTACATTATTTACCTCCGGTTCAAAATCACGTTGCGAAGAAATGTTTACTTTTAATGAAACCTTTGGAAGAAAAACTTCGATAGGCACGTACCTATTTCGCAAAATGTTAAACAACAACTGAACGAAACGTTCAGGCAACCAAACTTTTCATTTCGAACCCTCAGCTAGAATTGAGATGGTTTTAAAAGCAAAGTTACATATAGGAAATGAAAGGCCGCTTAAAAAAGTTTTACCAGAAAACGTCGATGGAAGAAGTAATCTCCAACTTGGCAATACCACGTACCTATCTACTTGTTTCTAGCGAATGAATAATAATTATTTAAAATAATGTCTTACATCTAGATCCATCAAAAAGTTTACAGAGCTTCTTGAATATTGAAACAATTTGTCGTGAAAAAAATATCAAAGTGAAAGAGGATATGTATTTTGGCAGAAACATTTTTATTGACGCAAATAAAGTCGTGGACGGTATGTTTTATTTCTATGTTGTGTCTATTAGTCGCAATACAGATTACTGAGTATATGAACAAGCAGCTGTGACATAGTCGTCCGTATACCGTACGCGGTCATGTTTTGTGCGCGGGTCATTTACGCCTGTCGTTACCAACAGCAGGCGTCCGCTCCACGCACAATGACCGGTTCATTTTAACAGGGATTTCACTTTAATAACACCATTCTGCTGTTCACGGACACTAGTTAGAGATGTACAGTGTTTTCTTTGTTAAAATCAACATATCTGATATCTGAGAAAAGTTTCCAGTTGTCGAACTACTACATTAAGTGGTCTCTCATCCCATTTCGCTAGCAACGTAGTATGTATCGGCTTTGATCTTTCAAAAGATACGACCGTAGATCAATATCGTAACTTTTGCCCGCAAACCTAGTAGCCGCAGTGGTCGTCCGAAAGTTTCGTGTGGCTGATAATTTACATAATAGAAGACGGTAGGTCTATCGGGGTCATCCAAACTTCTGTGGATTAGGGCTTTCACGGGCAGGGCTTATCGGATTTTGAACGAATTTCGGGACGCTTGCGATAGCGACGTCATTATGGATATCCGATTTATATGCAGATTGGAAGTGAAGTAGTGTAGGCAAGCCCCGTGAATCGCGCAAGATGCACCGCCCGTTGGAACTGCCGCTCGAAAATTCAAGTTCCATTGACCACCACTCAGAACTTTATCTCGTCGGATTGTCTAGAATTGGTTGGTTATTCGCTTATCATATTAGAAGCTGAGGTTCATGTCCAACTTTTCCGCACTCGACCCGACGAAGACAGAGCCTCTATTGTAAAGATTTAACAATCTCTCCCGCCTTGTTGCATTTCACACAGCAATAATAAAATATTACAATGGATGTCAAATCCATTCAGATAAGTGCCCAGGATGAAGAGCGTCAGTAACATAATTCACGAAATCAGATGACAAATGAATTATTTCATTGAAGGAGTATTTTGAACTTTGTTAATTTACATTTTGTCTTTTGTTACATCTTGTTGAGTCAAACTGACAAGTAATATTTCAAGTCTGGGATTCTTAAATTTGGAAGAAGCCATCACATATATATATGTACATGACATGGACATGTGGCGTACATTATAGGTTACTATACTTTTGATACTTTAACGTTGTTCCCTTACTATTACAAAACTTGGTTGAAAATGATGGTGTATGAGGCAGGCTTCCTATAGTTAGTCGGTAACGACTGGCAATATACGAGTACGTAAGACTAACGAGTGAAACTTCAGTAGCGTCATTAAGTTGCTATCGTCGGCAACCGCTACGGCCACATTCGCCGTTTTTGATTAACTCTCATATTTTTTATTATTGATGAGGTAATAAAAACCGAAGTAAATAATCTCAGATGGCATCACCTTACTTTCAACGTCTGTATAAAGTTTAGATAAAATCAAATTATTGAGTTATCACCAAAATATTGATTAAACAATAAAATATAAGTTATACAATTCCATTTAACTGTAAGGTTCATGAATAAGTTATAATATTCAGTAACAAGTCTATCAGTTTGTTTCGGCGAATTTGGCGAAATTATGTATTAGGCAAGTAATGTTTCAATAGCCTGACTAAAAAGTGTTCTTTTGCATGCAAGCTCCATATTTTAACGGGGTAATGCCATGAAATACATGATGAACTCACACTCACAAACACACACCCACAACCCATACAAACCCACTATGAGAGGAGATCTTCGTTCAGCAGTGGATCGACATTAATTGGCTATGTAAGGCTGTAGAAATTTGAGTTGCAGTGATAACGTAAGAAAAATTCTGACACGAAGGGAATTATAAATCTTAATCATGTCGATATAAATATAGACTGTTGAACGACAGAAGAGAATGTACCTGAATTAGCCTAACGAATTTACGTAGACTCCAGCAGAGCTGCACTGCGCTACTGCAGGTTTACATAAGATTTTAGCTGTGAATAACCAGTTGTAGCAGATACTAGCATCTTGACAACCTTCTGTAACTGTTATAATATGTAGATGTTACTGCGAAGATTGAAATTGTCTTTTTATCGTATTCGTACGACACAGCGTAGAATGCAACGTTGCTGCACGAAGTATGTACACTTATCTCCCCAGTCCCATAGCATAAGTTATTTCTTAAAAAATATGACACTACTGAAAATTTTGCATGTTGCCTGCATGGGTTCTTGTGAACTGTAAAATCCATTACTTTATAAAAAACAAATTTTGACATTGTATTGTTTAACTATTTACTACACAATTGAATAATATAAGCTTAACTATAACGCTTTGGAAACCGCTGTTTACCCTCTAAGGTGCTTTAATAGTTCTTATAGGAATATCTCAGTTATAAAATCAAAATTACACTTGTGGTCACCTACTTCAAAACTAAGTACAAAATACAATGCACGAAAGAAGAAATTAAACAGTACAAAATCAATTGAGTAAGTAATAACTTACTCTATCCCATATAAATATATGCCATGCTAATTCGTGTACCAGCGTCAAAATACCACTGGATGAATATCGTACCCAGTAATATAATTAAATATAGCATTAATCACACCCCTATTTATAATCGTGCTATTCATCCTAACAGGATGCAACCCTCTAGCCCTTCGCGTTTTAAAACTCTTTGGTATCAAATTCAACTTGTTTTTGTTCGACGATTTTTCCAAAGTTACGGAGGAAATTTAATGAAAAACCTCAACACGTCATCCATCTTTCACCCGGCCTGTCTATTATGAGTTGCAGTTTTTAAAAAGTTGGTAATTAACATCGGCCCGCTGTTCGAGTCAGGTCCTAACTTTTAAAGTGTTCGAAAGTTTCACGAATGCTCTAATCATTAAAAGCGATAGGCTTACTCCGGGTGATAAGTTTATTACGGGTCGCGTGATAGGGACGAGTCATGCAATTAAAAGGTATTAAGTGTATAAGGTTCTTTACAAAGTTTTATGACCTTTCATCAGCTGGCTTTCATTTAAAATTGTGCCGCAGTTTTTAAACATATAAATATTACGAACTTTTTAATAACCTAAAAAGAAGTTTAATTATTTATACCTAATTTACCAGTGTTGTAGCTATTTGTTTCTACTACATTTGTACACCTACTGGAAATATGCGATAATTATAAAATTCACTTCTGTTAACATAAATCAGAATAACGGAATGTCAGTTTGAACTCTTGTCAGTTGAATGTTGATATTTGTACTTTAAAATGTTGTATACCATCTTGAAGTTCGACTTCAGTATATTTACAATCACAAAGAGAATAAAAACAATCAACATATATATGAAGACTTTCGAAATTCGAATGAAGGGAGAGCGAGACTCTCCTTATATTTTGTTTGTCCCGTACTCAAGTGCAGGTTAATAAGTAATGAAGCGGATCCAGTCGAATTTTGTTTGTTAAAGTGATTATTCAAATACCAAAAACGTTTCTCGGGTATTCCTAAACTTCTTTCATATTTTATTCATCGAACCTTCACGGTTTGAGGCACCCGTGATTGTTAATTGGATTTGAGGTGTACTTTGAGGAGTTGAGATAGTTAATTCGTGTTAATAAAGTTACCGGCATGTATGCGTAATCTGGTACTGGTTTTTGGTACTACAATTTTGAGGTGAATTTATTTGCTTCATTAAAAGTGTCCATTCGATATTCTATTTGCTTGTTCGTTCATCTAAGTGCCGTTAAAGACTAAACTGAAACACACACATGTGTATGTAAAAACAAAACAATCAAATATATTAAATAAAAATAATATTGTTATTTTAGAATTATATTCCTATAATCTATAAATGCCCACATATATCAGGATCTGGAAATATTATATTTACGAATTATATTTACAAGTATAGTTTAGTAGAAATACACAGTTAAGTTTCTTTGAAAACTTCGCGTACCACTAATCCTGTCGTTAATACTATTCATTGCTTTTCCCAATCAATTCGCCTATAAAAACATAGGGATAAAGCGGTAAAACAAGTATAGCAAGTATCCCTTCTCGAGAGTTCTCTCCTTGGAGAATCATTACGTAAATACGACAAAATTGTAGAGCGCCTGTCCTCAGGAAGGGGTGTTATTTATGGAGGGCAGAGGGCGGAGTGTATCTGAGTGGGTCTATTAGCTCAACTAATATTTTCTTCTTCGAGTTAATTGTTATGTCGTCTTAAGACCAGGTGGCTCGGCCCATTAGGCCGCCGCGGGCAAGTTAATACTACGCAACTTGAGAGCCACCGAGGGAACTTCGACCCGCGGAAATATTTAAACAAATTAAAACTTTTTCTTTATGCCATTTCTCGAAGTCTCCTTATTCTGATTCGTTTTTATTGAGTTTGCTCCTACTTTGGAGCGACTTGCCAAAAGTGGGAGGCCCTAATTCGATTTTGGTGTATAATGTTATATGTCCACGCGTTCTTAAGCGATAATATCATAAATATACGGACAACATTTATAGTTTTTATCTGTTAAAGAATGCTTCCTGCTACAAATGCATATTAGATTATGTCTGAAAATGTTTTTAAAGGCCTGTTTGTTAGGTTTATTAAAACGTAAGAGTAAATCAATTGAAAGTAACTTTAAAAATCATTCCATTTTCTAATTTGGTTTGATGAACATATTTTACTCAGCAAAACTAATGTCTTAAAAGACTTGAAATTTTTGATTCGCACTCTATTTGAGTCGCTTAAATCTTAAACTCAGAGGTTTTCATCCCCCGAGTAGGTTTAAAAAATAATAAGATTATATGTATATATTTATAAGATAGTTTTTTATTCGTCAAGTTCGATATTTTAAAGAATTAAAAATAAAGAATTAAATGAAATGTAATTTTTTACAATTACCTGTAACAAATGTGTAATAATTTAATCCGAACTAACCGTTTCACTCCCGCTTTATACTTTTCGCTGCTAACATTGAATCTCAGTAACTACAAGACATTTAAGTCCTCTAAAGACATTGAAAAATAAAATGTTTTATAGTTTACTTTAACGCAATTCACTCGAGCCTGACTTCGAGATCGCAAACAAAACTTGTTCAATCGAGCTGGCTTCTTCGTCAAGTCACCTCCGTCCAACTTAATATATGCAAAACAGCTCCTAACCAAACTAACGGACAGACAAGAAGCATTGTTTGCGAAACTGTTGGTATTTTGATGGACAAGAACCTGACCATTACGTCTGGCCGATTGTTGCGAACTGCCAAAGTAACCGCCAACCAACCGAAGTGGGAATACAATTGCATGTTTCCCAAATACCTATTAACAACTGACGTTTCTAATTTGGCAGGATGAGCGATTGTAATCATTAGACGCCTCGTTGTAACATGACGTAGGCGATGCTCGGGGAGTAATGTATAGCTTTATTTCTGAGGGCGCTTTATGAATGAGATTTTACGCTTAATTATTGTCCGAGAATCGTAATTGCGCGTAGGTAACATTTGCCTTTTAGAAACTAGATCTCATTCTTAATTATTTTCTTCTGAACAATGTAATGTTTGTTTTCGCCACATCACTAAGTTATTTTAATATTATATTATGAATGTTAGACGTGTATGCAGTTCACCTACGTAGCCACGCCTCTGCACCTATTTCTGTCAGTTAATTAACAGAGCTTGCATTGTTGCGTTCGTTTTGAAGGGTGTGGCACGTCACAACACACGAAGCATTAGTTGGTGGCTGGCAGTAACAACGCATCTGTGTCTGCGTATAGGAATTATTTCGTTCGGTAATATAAAAAAAAAATTAAATAAAAAATTTGACAGACTCATTGAATTTATATGAATTTTATGCGTATAATACGAACGCGTCTGAAAATTTAATAAAAATATTTCTTGAAGAACAAAACGTAATGCGAAATTTTCTGCCAATATTTCGGATACGACTTGAATAAACTAGAATTGAATCAATAGGGATTCAGGGGTAATTTAAAAAAGCTAGATATTATCAAAACGAAGTAAAAAATGATATTCGTTTTAAAATAATTTTTTTAAGTATTACCACGAAACTTTTTGTTTTTACTAGGACAAGCACCCTTCAAAACTGCGCGCTAATTAAAAGTTCACGCAGTATGTTTACGTTGCTGTATGTTCTACTTTTAATGGCTAAATATAGTATAGGTGTACAATGGACACGATAAAATTATGAGGGAATGTAATGAAATTACTTTTAGGGCACTTAGGACGGAGTGTTGTACGATACCTTTAGGTAGGTAGGCACCAGGGAAGCACGAACAGACGTTGTTTGTAAATCAATGCGTCAGAGCCAACCGTGTAGACATACACACAAACCGACAAACAGGACACGACGCGGTGCAAATGCGTGGAAATATAAAGCCTCATGCACATGGGACATTATTGTATGTTATTTTCAATTAACATATTGCTTAACTGGATATAGATGTATGCGATATATTAAGAAGTATATGGTATTTTTACTGTCAATCGACGTTTTCTATTGCTATGGTTTTTGTACATCGTGAACCATTACGAATACAGAGAAGCATGTATCGTGCGTAAGCCGCATAACAATAGTTCACTTGCTAGATCCACTGACAAATGCCGGTGTACGAATAGCGATATCCCATGCTAGCTTTGTTGGATTGCGGCGAATAGTCGTAATTCAAAATTTGTCTGCATGTACTCGCGATTGACTATGCCGTTTAGTACGCGAACACAATACTGCATTTAGTAAGAAATAGCATAGTTAAGGACATCAATATTTGTTAATAGATCGTTGTTTTAAAACAATACAAAATATGAAACAATTTTAGAACAAGTATTTGCATACATCAAGTCGTTATAACTGTATGCCTTCGTATTTAATAATGAAATATAACTGGAATTATTCCTGTAACCAACACTATTTCACGATTACTGTTTCACGTGAATTATCGTAAAATAATATGGTATCACGAGAAAAAAAATGTCTCTAAAAATTACTCCAGCGAAAAAATCTTAGAGAGTACCTACATGTGAGTGGCTAATAAATGCGACAGCTACCGCTAGGGACGGGAGAATCTTAGTCTTAAATAAAATACTTAATAATAGAAAGAGCTCGGCAACAATAAGCCCACATTACACAGGGCTATGCCAGTGACACATTGTTGATTTCGGTGCAAATTTACGTGAACAGACCCTTTCTTAAACACAATGTAGGTACCTACTAAACTTGAAAGACATCGTTTATCCAATATTTTTCAATAAATCGTCGTAATTTTTGTTGCCAAAAACCGGAGTAAGTCTTAAAAACATTCCGTAACTTCCAATGAAAAATAAGAGTCCAATTTTAATTAAAGCCTAAAACAATTTAACAACGCCATAAATATCCGCGATAAACAACGCAAACAGCGATAGGCAAAGGAGGAAAGTTGTAAACAATCAGTAAAAACTTGTTTTATTTTGACCGGGTCGCCCATAAAAATCCGAACGCATCACCGTACATTGTCTCCAATTTGCCTGAACCAGTGCCTTCTTAGTGCCTATTTCACAGTTATACGTTAGTTGGACTAAATCGATTACAATCGATTAAACTGATTAAATCGATTAAAAGTAAAAAACGCATATTACTCGTTAATAACCCGCTGATTTACATAACAGTCTTTGAAAGTGGTAATTTAAAGATAAATAGGTATAAAGATCAGCTTCCTCAACCGACGTTTTTACAGAGGATTTATACAGTGACATCAAGGAGCTGTATAACAGCAAAATATTATACTAGTATCAAACAAACTACTACTAGTAATAAACAGCACTGCAGGCAAACTAACTCGGAAAGCTAAAAGTGAAAGAGATTCCACCAAGATTGGTATTAAGAAAGTTGGAGATCCGACGATGGCGTCATACATTGTCCGAATATTAAAAGATGAATTAGACTGGTTACGTCCCAATGTGTACAGACATAGTATTATTCGATTTAACAGAAAATACTTGAATTTACAAAGCACTGAATCTAGGAAGAATTTTCCAAACATTTAATGTTGTGTCTAATTAGGTTCGTTTTCGTTATTACAAAGCAATTTCTACCATAAATACTACATCTACAAGAGAAAAATACGGGATGTATGCTGTTAACAAAGATAAAAAACACGAGTAGTTTTTCCAATCCTAGCCCGTTTTACTGATTAGGTAGCTACATCCTATATGTCTTCTTTTATTTCTTATTAAAAATTCAAATACTATTGGTAACCTTTAGATACAACACTGGAATGTTGTTCAGAAAAATGTTTGATCACGATGATGGTAGTAAGCGAATACCACGACGATTACGCCCGAGAGACAAACAAAAGTACGCTTCAACTTTACGTCATAATATGTCCCGAACGTCAGACGCTACAAATAATAAACCGCCGAGCACTTCAACTTAGATACAACTACAATAACTTGCGCTATAAACAATATAAAATGGAGTTTTAGTTGTGTAACGAAGCGAGACTCGAAATTAAATACAAGCTCCTAAATTCTACTTTTACAAAATGCGGACTTTGCGCTGCAGTAACACGTAGTACGGATACACTCAGTGATGACAAAACTGATAACACAAGCATGTTTTATTTGCAGACTAACGCAAAATTATGTCACGAAATCTTTGAGATTTTATACATGGGTCTACTCAAGCAGCGAAGCTAGTAAACGTTATAATGTAAGATGATTAATAACGATAGTAGTCGACTACGGTAAGTAATATTTATTTACATGAACTTACAGTATTTTGACAGCATTTTACACAACAGTTATAAATTGCTTTTACCCGGTGTGGCAATAAATTATTAACCAGATTGAGATTTTAAATAGACGTCGTTTCACCAAAATCACAAGAAAATTATAAAAATAAGTAAACGAGTACCGAACTCCGCTTGGTTCAGAATATAAAGATTCCAATAATATTTAATAGAATCAAATGTAATATGTACATGTGTTCATTAGGATTTGAATTTTAATAATACAAAATTGTATACGTGCCCACTTCAATTTATACCTGTGCCTAAATATTTTGTAGCAAATTAAATCGACAAAATCAAAATCGGTATCAAATGACACCTCGGAGGCTTCGCATTGATCATCAGCCCTAACTTCGGTTTCCCCGTAACATGGCCCTAGGGAGTGACCCCTACCACGCTACCATTCCCTGTCTAGCTTATAGATACATGCAAATAAATAAAAGAGAGGGTGATACTTTAAAACACTAGTAACAATTCCACATTAGACTCTACGCTGTACGAGTATTGATGGGAAAATGGGTTAGCTTGGCACAGCACACGCTTTGAATATTTATTTTTTTGCAGTAAATTACAGTGCAAATAATCATGTAACATCTTTAGCAAAGTCTATCAAAACCAGTTCAGGTGGTTTCGTTAGGTTTTTCATTATTAAATTGTCATTACCATGATTCTCAGACACTATTTCAGTCTTAAATATTTCATACTCCTTAAGCAATGCAACTTAATGTTTTGCTTACCGCGAAAAGATTACTGTTTTGTTATTTAAATTGAGTATTCCAATAGCTAAAGACTGGTAAAACATGAAGGTTCCTATAAAATCTCAGTATATATGCATACTAAGTTGCATAACGTTTAACATTAAGTTAAAAGTAATAAATACATTTTAATACCTCTACAGCGCAGACAAATTATAATATACTCTGCATCTTCAAACCCACATGCATTTTCTCTTCAATCTATTGTGTGTGGTTTGTGTGTACTGTGGGATATAATGAAAACGCAAAGAAGAATGTAGTAAGAATTTCATTTCTTGCTAAGCGTTTATACACAATATAAAATATAAAATGCAGACGCACACATATAACAACTGTGAATATCCGTAGACAATTAAGAGCTGTAGTGTAGTTTTAATTTTATTTATACCTCCAAAAATAACAATAATTGTACCTACGTTATAAAATTGTTGGCAGGTACCGAGTAGAAAAAGTAAGTTGATTATTATTTTTAGTGCATATTAATTTGTTTAGGAATAGCTTTTTGTTGAAGTAGATTTTTTTGCTAAAATCTGCTATCCATCAGGTAACCATCGTCTACAACGCAAACGAAATACAATAATATTGATAGTCAGAAAACTTGCTATTTATACTGCTCTCTCCATCGCGACACTAACATTACTGGATACGAAATACTAAAAACTCATGCGGAAAATATGGTCCAATTAATAAATCTAATAACTGCTAATTACAAAAAATATAGGTATATAAATTATATACACAAATAATATTAGGCTCCAGGCATACATCAAACGCGAAAACGTGTGAAAACTAGAAAAAAATATAAATTCAATGTACTCAATATTATATAAAATTTTTTATTCACCACCACACCGAAGGGTCGTCCGGTCCAAGCGTGCCGAAACAAAAGCTGAGCAATTCTCGCTCAAACAAATCACCACTAAACAAACGTTTCTACAGGTAAGAATAATTCAGGGAAAGGTCACCTGTTACGGGTATTCGACGTCGATCATCGGGAGTGCGTTGCGTCGAGTTCCGGCGTAATGTTGCCCGAGGGAACGGCCGACGCTAGCAACTCCGACGCCAGACAAAACTCTAGAGCCCTCGGCTGTCAAACCGAACCTTACCCGCTTTTGTACGCACTCACATTTTTAACATGGGTCATCTCTCCGCTTTCCGAATCTTTCCCGCGACACGTCTCATACGCGTCACCTGAAAAATTGATAAGGAACGAATTTATAATTACCGTCACGAATATACGTATATGAGAGTCATGCGTTACAATGGCATTAATATTACAATGCAATTTCGTCGGTTAGGTTCCACCACAGCAATACTGATGAACGGAGAGTTTTAAAAACGCTCCTTCGTGGCCAAATTTAGGTGTGTGACTGGTCGGGCGAACGGTGACAGCGCATCTCTGTTCGCGTGTCCTAACCGCCGACTTTCCATTTATTTCTCTATGAATACGTTATTACCTGCTCGCCCCCGCTTATCAAAGTTTATTTGCAGCGTGTGGTTTACTCTGTACCGGTGCTTATTCGTTATTACAACGCCGGAGTGTTTTATTGCCGGGGCGGGGCTCAAATCGTGCACGACGCCCTTGTTTTCCGCTATTTTTCCCCACGATCTTTTCAGAATTTGAACTTCAATTTATGTCTCTTTTTTGTTTCAGATTGAGGACGCAATGCTAATGTTCGACAAACAAACCAACAGGCACAGAGGTAAGTGAAATGTTTACAGCAAATTTTATCTGAGCAAAATTACGTACCTATTTGTAACATGAAACAAATAAGATAAGCAAATTATAATACTTACATACATTACATACCAAAACAAATATCCCAAATAGCGTGTAGAGATAATAATCACAATTGGAATCACGAACGAGGATAATAGTTAGAAAATAGTCCTTTTTAATATCACGGACAGGTATTCAGGCTACAAATAATATATAAAAAAAGTAGCGATGACTTTTTTAATCCAACGTCTGTCTCTACAGACTGTGCTCATTTTACTCATGATGATTTGTCCGCACTGTGATGAATGTTGAAACCAGCGCATTTAATGTCGCTATTTATTTCTGTGCCCACCGACCAGGTATAGTTGTGGCTACATTCCAATGCCATTTCCAATTCTATAAAAGCTTCTGCTATTCCATTTTCGCTATTTACTAGTGCGTGCCCTACGTAAGCCGAAACCTCGATATTTTCTATTTATATATTAAATATCTATGACGTTACTTTTATTTCAGATAAAAACCTTCATTTTTTGACTGATTGCAAAATTTGTTTATGGCGTTTCAATGCGGCGGAAACAACTAACACTATAAAAACAAAAGACAATTCACAATGTCGCGTATCATATAAAGTATGTAGTTAAAAGAAGCGAGAGAGGTCAGAGTCATCGCGTACCTACTGGTATTTTGTTGCAAGAGAAACTTTTAGCGGTAAAAACTTTGTAACATCGAAAAGTGAACTATTTCACCTCCAAACCGAATCATAATTCAGCTTTTATGTTTTATTATTACATTTTAAGTGTCAGCAATAATACCTACCTATATTTTTGCGGAAGTAAATAAATCGATTTGAAATAAAACTACTTATAGAGCACCTTTGTCAAGATTGTTCCAGTTTTTACCAAGTGTCGTTACAATTATGTACAAGAAATATGATGTGCATTTATTTTCATACTAAAGAACAATAAAACATTAATGATATTTTGAAAACAATAGGTCACTACAACAATAGTATACTGATGATTTACTGAACCGAAACGTGGGTTGGAGGTATCGACTTCACTAAACAGGTTCGCCGATTTCGTGCTTCCCCTCGTGTTCAGACTATTCCCGACTAATAAATAACAAATCGACGCTCGAATAAAATATATGGTTTCTACGCGAAGATTTCTCGATATTGTTGCTTAACATAGCGAGGGTAAAAGTGAGTTTGATTCTTTTATTTACAAACATGTGTTAAGTACTAGAAATATTTAACGTAAGAAAATCTATTAGGTACATATGTTTTTCTAGTATTTTATATCGCTCATGTCTTTTTTCTATACCATTTGTTATTGAAAGAATAACACAGCAGTCTCTTAATAAGAAAAGGTCTACTCTCAATTGGTTTACACTGAAAAAGGCAGACCAATTTCAAACTTCATTTTAATCATAAATAATAATCCTCCAATTAGATACTGTGTACGAGAATCAGTTTAGACAGCAATTAAAATATTTGAAGGAGTCTCAGACGAGGCAGATGGCGCACCTTAATCATTTTGACATAAGCAAGGAAATAAATTGTGCGTCTAAGTACCACAAGCTGGGGCTTGTGTAATCAGTTGCTTTCATTATCCCCACAACGCGTAAGATTTTAATTAAATTCACGGAAATCGTATCAAGGACGGCCATCTTTTGTTGCCGACGAAGGTTCCCTAGAAGCAGTTACAGCAAATACAATGTTAAATTTACTTTCGCTATCCCCATTACACAAAAACAGGTTGACCCAAATATTCAGCCTGGGTGAAATATCGTTGCGCCGTCATTTATGCAAGTTCGCAAAAACGAATCCTGTTTCACCACAAGACAAGGGAAAAACGACCTTGTTACTAATAACAATAAAAAACACAGCACGTCATCAGCTTTTCTCCATTTTCCAAGTTTCACGCCCTTTGCGTGTCATTTGGATGATATTTGAGGTCCCTCACTTTGTAATTAGAACAAACACAGAAATAAAATACCTTGTTATTCTGTATGGATTAGATTTACGCTTATTCTCTATCAAAATAATAAGATCTGCAATAATATAACTGTTACAATAACAATGACATCTCAACATTAATAGACCTTATCTAGTATAATTACTTTTTATTGTATGTAATTAACGTACCTAACTATGTATATTTGTACAACCTGTATGTTTTTGGCTTACACATTTTGCTGATACATGCCATAAACTCTAATATTCCATGGTTATTTATAATAAAATAGACAGAATCTTGGCAACTATTATTACGCACATTGAATTACGCATTAGGCACAATTAATACGCTTAATATTTTAATATCCAAAATTTCTTGTACAATACCGATACTACGCGGTTATTACCCCAGAAACGTAATCAGTTGGGTCGGGTTATCCTGGGTAGGAATGTAAAAATATCCGCTGTTTATTTGTATCAAACCCGGGCAAAGGCAACCCAAACGCGTATTCAGGCCGAATATGAATGCAAACTGCCCCAGCGAATGGCCGGAATGGCGAAAATCAAATTAGGTATGGCGTGAATACTTCACGGCGACGTTGGGAAAAAAAAATTGAAATCAAATATTCATTGACTTTCAAGCGGATAAGCCGGCCCGCAGCCATTTCAATACAATTTATTATCTATTTTTCGCTGTTCCCCGCTCTATCAGCGAACGACCGGGCCACAAGACGACGATTTCGACCCATTCAATTATTAATACCAATAATCAAATCGTTGTCGATACTATTAACATGGCAAATTAGTTTTACCGATTATCATGCGATGTCTACAACCATACAATACATAGAGCTTTACTGAGTCTATCGGTGCCGCGGCGTACCAGGTATAATCTACAAGTGCCGAATAATACCAAGTTTTATTTTAGGCAGGTTACATGTTGCCCATACACGTACGTGCGTGAAATTGTTTTTTTGTGAAGGCGGAGAGACGGGCGTACTGAAAACTGATAATATGAATTTTTCAGAGTTCTGCCGGTGCAATGTATGATAACTTTCACGTTACATAGCCCGAATTCTTTACCCACGCTTTCAATGGGGGAACATAAAGATAACATTTTTGTGCGATATCAAAGTCCCTACTTGTTCCATATGTTCTCTTTCGGACTAAATTATCGCTTTCCAAAAGCTTTTAAGCCTCCAATTTTTGCTGAAAGCTATCCGCTTCCCTGATCAGTCTGTTTTCTTTATAAATGATTTGTTGGATAAGGATTTCATGTAAGGACAATTTTTATATGAACCTGTAGAATCAGTGATAAATAAAAAAACCATTATTTCTTTCAGTACATTAAATATGCGCAAATAATGCGTTTAATAGCACCCTTTATCTTAATTTATGACCGCTTTTGGTTGAAAAAATAATTAACAGAGTTCCCTCCGTAAATCCGCCATTGTGTCTTTCTAAAATATTATATTTAAAGCTGAACATTAAATTATAAAATGAGTTATTTACGAAGTAACACCCACAATAAAGTTATAAAATTAATGACAAGAATATTTTCTAGTATTTATAATATTTAAAAATCCATATAATTCCACTGTTATATTAAAATTAAGATACTTTATTTTTTACCTTATTACCGTCAACATTATAGCATTAACGTTCTCAAAATAAAAGCGAACGAAAATACCGAGTATGCGGATGTCTTCACGCCGGCGTCACGCACAAAACGGTAGCGGGGCTTGAAGAAAATGCCATTATGCGGAGGTAAAACGCGACATGTGAGACTCGAAGTTCATAAATATTAAACAAAAAAAAACTAGCGGAACCAATCTCGGCGGGGCGGATTCCATTTGGTCGCACGAGCCACCTCGCGCGGAGGGACACATTTCTTCCAACGCGTGCCTTGTACCTTGGCTACGTTGAAAATTTTAACTTTCGCTTTGCATAAGAGTAGTGTTCTCTATATTTCATTCGACATTCGTGACGTGTAAAGAGGCCTATTGCGTGAATCATAAATGGCGATCGTTTTCGCCCGGCCCCATAAAGTTTCTTTTAGCGCATTTCTAAAGTCGTACGTCTATTCCCAAGCGTTTGTTTTTTATTTCCTCTTCATAAGACACTTTATGGCTGAAGGAAACGATTGTTTTTGTTGTGCTCTCGAATAAACGTATATCACAACATGTATTCGTATTATTCATTAATTGTTGAAGGTATTAAAAGAAAATTCACTTTTAACAAAGTTTAAAAAGTCATACTATACATGAACATATGAAAAATAAGAATAAACGCGTTACTTCAAGTGAAACATGTTTCTCGCGATTTAAAACAATGTATTGAAAGTCCAACGCAACAACATTTATTTAAATCCAAGAACGTTTGTATTTGTTCCGAATAGAATCTTTGGAGCAATTCAATTCAACTATTTTTGTACACGTCGAGGCAATTCTAATACGTACCGTTAAAGCTTCTGAAGTAGTGCTCTCGGTTGAGGCAGACACTCAGTCTACCGTCTTACTTGGCTCTTAAGAACAAAGGATTTTGATCTTTGCGCGTCTAATATAAGAGTTGTATGTGGGATTTTGTGTGCTTAAATGTGTATTCAGCGAGTGCTAAGTGGGAGCACGTGGCAACCTCCGTGGGGAGGTCGGGAATACTTTAAGCTTAGTTGCATCTTGCGGAGAACCGTCCTTGTTAATAAACGTGTGTTTCACTTAAAACAATGTTCGTTCTGACTGAAATACGTTAATCATATCGTCGAAGCTTAGTTTTTTTGACCCTTCCATATCGCTTTTGTGTTTTTATTATACCTATATCGCACTAAAGAATTTCGAATGTTCTTGACTAGGTGATAGATGTTTTATGTCCTCGTTGTGCCGCTATTCGGAGTAGCTGAATAGGTATATTTATACGATTTTATAATACTTATAGAACTTCCTTGCGTCACTATCTAGAGATAAAACGTTGGTGGAATTGAAGTAAAGGTTTATTACGCGATAAATTCAATTAGAAATTAAATAAAGAGCATACCTAACGCTCTATCTTTACTTGACGAATTCAACCATTCAACAATGATTTGAACATACTGACACGCTTTCCGTTATAACCTACATATTTCACTAACATTAATCAATTTTCTTCGATTTGCAATATCCAACTGAAACGACTGAAACAAACTTGATACTTTAAAAACCGAAACATCAGAACTCATTGGAAGCATACGAGAAGTAATATACTTATTTACATGCTACATAAACTAGCATCGCTCCGTTGAACCGAACGCACTGTCCCGCGGGACGCCGCGGTTGAGAATGCATCTGGAGAGATGCATATGAGATAAAGTGGGAACCGAACCTCTCGGGGTCGTCGGTAATCACGCCAGCCGCCAAGCATTTGCATAATCTATGACATGTCTAATGTATATAGTAAATGCATTTAGTGGGTAGCATTCCTGTACAACGCGATCCATGTAGGTACGAGTAGTTATAATCTAGTGTTTAACATAGGCTTGTTTACGAAATACACAAGTTGTACATTATTGCTGTATTATTGTGAGTCAAAAAAATTTCCAGTGGGCATATTCTAACGGTGCCTGCTTATCCACTATTTGCCCAGTACTTGCTCAGCAAACCGACACAATATGTACGCGATATTCACGCAACACACTAAGTCCAAAACATTTCGAACAACATCGTTAATAAAAATGGATAGAAAAAATATGTATTTACGCTAACGATATCGGTAATAAGGATTGTATGTATATTAAAAATTCCATGTGTTATATAATTTCTTCGTAGATACAAATACAATGTAGTTTGCATTAGGGAAAGCTTCGAGGCGTACGTATTATAATGACACCCATTTCAACAACAACTGTCTCTTGTTTAGTTCTTTTTACAGCGTACGGGTTGCGATGAAAAAGATATTAATCAACGTCAGTATTTTATTAAGTAATACTTTTGTTATTGTACGAATACAAATACAATTTGTTTTATACAACATTTTATTTAAGGTATTTACAATTTTCGTTGCTAAAATAAAAAATAAATAAATTATAGGCTATGTTTGTACTGATATGTAAAATTTAAACTTTAAGGTAAAAGTTTGAAAAAATTGATTAATATGTTTTTTTTAAAATTCAAATACATTCAAACGTACAACTCAAAGTAGTTTTTGCTGAATAAAACAATATTTTGTAATGTAAAAATTAATCATTTTTAAAAGATGTAATAATAACCATTTAAATTGGGAATTTCTACATGCTTGAAATAAGGAAAATATTCCTTATTAAAATTTTTGAAATTCGATTATTTTTGTTGTCATTCTCATAGTTATATTAAAAATAAACAAAAAAAATAATATCAAAAACCTCACGTACAACCAATTTTGTAACTTTCTTTTTAACGGTTTATATAACACACGTTCCGTTCCTTATTCAAATTTAAATAAGCTTTCCATACCAAAGTTTGGAGTTCCATTTCGCGTTTCGTTTCTAAAGTCGGATTAAATACCGCTTCCTTCAAAAGTCAAACTACGTAGTTCTCCTTACAATTAATACTACGTAAAGAAATTATTTATTTATTTACCGTATAACCCGCACTAAAATATTAACAGGTCGATGGGTAGCCATATCTCCCGTTTGCAATAAGTCTATTTACACGTTAGTGGGAGATTCGCGTCCCAGAGGGTTAGCGGCGAGAAGTGGTATAGAAAATGCTCGGAACATTTTAGCGTCTCTGTTTTCCACGTTAGGTATCTATCGTACGCGAAATTGTCCAAAGTGTATGCCGATATTTACGTCCCTTTGAAGATTTAGACGTATCCCGGATTTCAATTTAGATATGTTCAGGTTTATTTGGGTCTGTATAAGAAGCAGTACCCTTAGGTACTTTATTTTATGAACTTATACATTTATGTAGTATATAAATGGAACCCAACGACATTAATCAATGTATTTGTTTTTTATTCCTTCCGGTTTCAGTATTCATGGAATTGTCTAAATCCGACTTATTAGGGTAATCTCAGTAAACCGTTTGAGCGTACCTTTTGCATTTTACCTTTATACTTCCTTCAAAATAATGTTCCGCGTATATCGTCATTAATGTGTACAAACAGAATTCCATTCCGATTCGAACCCGATATCCTCCTATAATTCCTTTGGAAGCAACAACAATGGCTTCTTAACAACGGATGGCAATAAATCGAAGCCTAGAATTGATCGTCAATGAGGCATTAAGGAGCTAGCGCTTTCACAATGTACATTAGGAGTGTGTTTTAGCAAATCACTTCCTACGGACCTGCCTTAGAAAGGGATCGTGAAAAGAGTGCGGGAAATGACATAGTGGAAAGCTCGACGACACTCCGAGGTGAATGGTTGATACAATTGAAAAGTCATTTGTTGATCGAAATGGTTCAGCTGTCATTGGACAGCAAAATGCGAGGTAATCTGAGAAAGGTAAATAATTGTGGAATTTACACAAACATGTGTATTTCACTGAAAATATAAATAAAACGCTTTTACCTATTCATGTCACCGTCATTGCGATTTATCGTTCAGTCTATTTTTGACAACAGTATGCACAAAGTACAACAAAACTGATAAGGCTTGATATGTCTTCTCTAAGCTTTTAAGTGTTATTCAAAATAATTATTTTAAAATGGTATATAATGTTTACGCATCGCTTAAAGTTTAACTTCCGCTGTGTGACCGCTCAGCAAGAGCGCGGTAATGGACTGCAGGCATACATTGTCTGCCGGCCGAACAATGAACGGGGCACTCGACAAATAAGTGTATAGTGTCGTAATTATGGAACCGATGTCTTCGTATTGGCTTTGTGTCGATAAATGACGGCTGCCGTTATTATCATGTCAAATTCTTGTAAATACGGTCCCGCGCTCGATAAAAACCTTTCAATTTGTCGTAGTCATTGTAAAAATATGCTATTCTGTGACGAATCTTTAAAACTTGGCGTTTTCATATTTATTTTTAAGTATAGTTTAGGTATAGTCCATAATATAACAGCTAGCCTAGATATGAATGCGTACATATATACTGCGTACTGTATATTTATGTATATTTAAACTAAACCGCATTGGATAACAAAAGCAGTTAGGTACAAGTATTGTTGTTAAAAATTTTTGAAGTTTATACATTTCCACAGTACATTACTTTCCACCCCTAAATAGCTCGTGGACCCTTATATTTACATCCACAAGGCATTCGTTCAAGTTTCACTGCAATAAAAGTTGTAAATGGTCTTAATAGGTACAGTCGTGAGTTCCCTCAATGATTTAGTACACGCCATCAAGAATGAGCATCATTTTGGTTATTACGGTCATATTTGCTTTAATTACCTACCAACATACTGCCAGCGTTATTCCGATTGTAATACGAGGTACGTGAGCAATATACGAATTAAAAATGTTTTTAGAACTGACGCGTAATACCTACTAAATATTTATTCACAGTTGTACATATTCTTGCCTTACGTCTAAATATATTTAAATTAAAAAACGAGGTTGCTTTTGCTTATTCTTTGATTGAGTTCTACACCATTTTCACATTATGCAATTCAAACAATAATATCTGCTCAAGCTTGTTTGCAAGAATTCCCAACGTCTGCCGTCCGTATCTAACATGTCGGAGTAAACTGCTGACTGATTTAACTAAAGACGACGTTGCGCTTCGTGAACTACCCACAATTACATTCAACATTCACTGTCCGAGCAAATAATATTAGATTCAAATTGTGAAAACGACAGCGGGAAGTAAAATTTTGATTTAATTATTAAACCCAATGGTATTTCAAGAGCGTTCAGTAAAAACATCGACGAGTTGGCCAGTACTTAACTAAGCAGTAAATAAGAGTAACTTTACTTTTGCTTTAGAGTAACTTTGTATTTGTTTTTAATCGTATTTTAATTTTTATATTTAATATTAATCTTAATGTGAAATGACTTCATTTTTAGCATACCTAGTTAATTCTAGTCTTATTATGTCTTTCATGCTAAAGCTGACCTTGCTCAGTGAAGAGATCTATTAAGTCGAAAACATATAGGCATTAGATTAAACTACCGTAACGAATGTCACATAACTTGAGTACTTTCGACACGCCAAAACCGCTTGTTTTACTTGTGTTAAAGGATTCCTGACATAATTATCTCAAAGCGACTTACTACGCACCCATTTATTAAGCATCTTAATTACTAAGACCAAGTTAATTACACCGGGTAAAACTTAACGCCTAAGAGCGTTATCCCGTTAATTTAGTACAAAGTTCCTTTAACGAAAATCTCTTTATGTCATACCCTGTGGGATATCGCCAAAGTTGGTTGGTTCGGACGATTCCGAATGCTACTTCTAATGGCCCCCGTTAACTTTTTCACAATAAAATTATGGAAAAAATCCCGGCCCACTTGGAACAATTACTTTTATTTAT
>DWGJ01000174.1:0-40725 GCA_018246895.1 Aspitha aspitha aspitha | reverse complement strand
AAGGTGAGCAACTGCTCTGGCGTGAAGTATTGCTTTACCTTATTCAGGATACCAAGTTTTTTCGCAGCTAATTTCGCTAATTTATTAATCACTAGTAATCAAAATTAATTAAAGGGAGATTAATTTATATAAAAATTAATCCGGACGCTGTTTCCCCTGACAATCGGTTTCTTAGCTCATCATATACCAATCCAGCATTGCTAAAAAGTCGTTCACTGGGGACACTTGATGGAGGAGAAGATAGGTATTGCCTCGCTTCGTAAAGCTCCGAATATTTCGGATTATTCTTCCACCATAGAAGACTGTCTTCATGCATATGAATTCGTTTTTCTTTAATGTAGTTATTTAATAGTAACTTTAGTACTACGCAGCTATCTTCTATTGGTAAACTTTCAATGTCGTCGTCACTATTTGGTTCAGAGGCTAGCATTTCGGCTAACATTGAATCTACAATCTTTCCCGTGGAAGCGCTGGCTGTGGGGCAGGATGTGTCTACTACAGCTCCAGAACTAGTGGATGGTTGATTATGGACTTCCATGTCGACGTTATGTATTGGGCGTTGGCTGGTTGATGTTAGTGGTGCTATTTCAATGCGTTCTTTGGTTATTTCATTAAAAAATTTAGTTTTATATTTTGGATCCAAATAAGTAGAGATGGCGTAGAGATTATTATTATGAAGGTCATCGAAGCGGTTGTTAATCTCTTCGATCAGTTTTTGGATGACATTTTTGCAATCTTGGTCATTACCGATGTTATCTTCTCTCAAAAAAATTTGCATTGTACATGTTAAAACATGAATCAGTGGTATAACAGAGGATATACATGCCTCAGTGCTGCTCAAAGATTTAGTTACCTCTTCAAAGGGTTTCAGAATCTTTGTACAATTTTCAAGTTTTAACCAATCACTTGGTACAAGTTGCGGCAAATTTGGGTGTTGCGATGTATATAGTATGATAGCATCCATTATTTTGATAAGTCGCTCAATCATATAAAACATGCTGTTCCACCGAGTAGCACATTCTTGCATAACTGACAGCTGAGGTAAACCCAGGCGTTCTTGAAAGTCGTTCAATTCTTTTTGTCCAGTTATAGAATGATTAAAGTGCGTCGCAATATGTTTACATTTAGCCAACAGCGTTGAGAAATGTTCATTACCCGCCAAAGCTGAACGTATACACAATTCTAATTGATGTAAGGTGCAATCTATATCATCGATTTGTGAGATACCGGCAGCTCGTCTCATATTAGATCCACCGTCACTGACCATTACATGTAGCTTTTGCCGAGGAATGTCCCATTCCTCTCGTATTTCGTCGAGCTTTTGAGCTACCAGATCGCCCGTGTGTCGTTCTTCGAGTGTGACACATTTAAGAACTAAAGACATTCTTTTAAAATCACCATTAATGCCATGGACTGTAAAACTAAGCAGAGAAACACCAGCTCCAGGCTCTGTCCATATGTCAGTAGTGAAAGACACGTACTGCAAATCTTTTATCAAGTTTTTAATCTTTTCATAAAGTTTAAGATAAACGTAATTACACAAATGCGAAGTATAATACTGACGTTTTTTTAAATCATATTTAGGCTGTGCGGCATAGACAAAACGTCTAAAACCAATACCTTCTATGAAATTGAAAGGCAAATCTTGCAACGCGATCATTTCGCAGATTAATTTATCCAGCTCACGACTTTTTTCGTGTGATGAATCCCAGCACTGGTTTTTCATTAGACTCTTGTAAAGTAAATTGCCTTTTGACCAACTGAAGAGAAGTATCTTCTGTGCACTTACGTTTCTTTTCCACTTCAGCCTTTTTCAAAGCCGCATCGCATTTTTCATACTCCGTATATTCCGTTTTATGACGTGACTGGAGATGACTTCGTAGCCCAAAAGTCCCGCGCCCTTTTCTTGAATAACTTTCATTGCACAACTTACAACGCACAGTCTGATCGTCTACTTCATTAAAATACGTCCATATAGCGCTACACTTCGGTCTCATTTCGACTTTCGATAAAATAAAACAAATTATTAGATTATTTTCACTGCGTGCGTAATTGCGTACGCGCGTAAACAAGCTTGCTATGTCTATAAAATTAAAAGAAACAAGCAAGGAACAGCGCGGGTGACGGGAGGGGAGGTCTCGCTCGCTCGTTCCGCCCGGCATCGCGCTGCGGTGTGTGCGTTGCCATGGATACGCGACGCGACGCAGTGAAATTCCTCTTAAATTTTTAGGAAGCGATAGCGGAAGAGGAATTTTTTATTTTTATTATGAGGATGCGGTAGCGGTTGAGGAACCCAAAATATTGCTGAACTTCCTCATTATGAGGAAGCGGAAGAGGAATCCTCAGCAACCCTAGTTAAGATAGAGATAGTGTTTTCTCACACTAATGTGCATAGTTTAGTTGCTGTACATGAGGTACATAAACAAAAGATGAAAAGGTTTCCATGTCGTTTTATTTCACCATAAGAGCCAAGTAAAAATAAGTATTAATTGTCACGCATTTTATGATAGACCATAATACGTGTTTAGGTGAACTTTATGTAGGCGATATAAGATTCAAGATTTCTAATAATGAGTGCTCTCGAAATATTTGCGTTTTTTTAGAACTTCCTTGGATTCGAGACATTAGCTTGAATGATGAACGTATATGCTAGTCGCTTGGGAATAGATGCGTGGGTCGAGGTAGGCTCCTCTTCTCCTATATTACATTCGCCAGTTACTAAAAACCAAGAGCACCATTTATAGGTTAAGAAATTTTGTATTAGTCGCCTCCTCACATCTGCTTTGGTACATACGCCTGAGTAGTCTTCTCACATCCCAAAGAAGCAATTGTACAGCAGAAAATACCTAAACCGCTTCTTTCGCATTGTCACGAACCTTAATGCATGACATACTCGTAGATTGGCCTAAGAACATTTACATTTCTTCAGTATAATTCAACATCCTCCTTGCAAAAATCTTCCTAATACCTATTCTGCTCAATTATCCTTGGCACTCATATCAATCATTTTGCTTGCGTATGTTATCGATTTATACAACCTCGACGAAGTAGTTCATCAAAATCTTACTAACGGAAGACGAAAAGATACCCCCTCCCAGAAAGTACAACAAGAAGCAATAACTCCTTTGAATATACGTGTCAAATTGTGGACCATGTTTTAATAATGCTGTAGATATTTTATTTATACCATTGTAGTGTATTGTAGATATATATCATTATTTTTCGATATTCCTTACATACATCGCATATTTTTTCGTTAGTAGAATGTATACAACATACATTTTTTGGTATTTCGAGAACATTTTAGACCAGGCAAACGCACAATAACGTAATGTGTTCGAACTTCACTTCCATCCAATTTTATTTTATTTAACAGATTTTGCATCTGTTAAGGAGTCTTATTTTTTAATTTTATTAGTTGTACTCCTAAGGTCTAATAAAACAGACAATATCAAGAAATTTTACTTACGTAACAACACTCGTGGGGACCTAGGCGCCGCAACATCTCATACCTCGCAAACCACAAATGAAAACCAGATGAACGTCTAATTCCCGTGGTCTCTCAGGCTTTCCTAAGAATGCACGAAGCCGCGAGCGCGTAACGTTTAAAACAAAAATAATATTTACAAATTCTTGATGGGAACTCTACTTCACCACGAATGGTGTTAAGGGTTAAATACGCCCTCAGCAGACATTCACCGTCCTCGTCTAACGATATATCTCGCGCGCGTTGCGTTGCACGATATATCTCTTTCGCTTTATCTCGTATTCCTCGCGTTTTTAACAGCTATTTAACCTTATTTGCAGTAATTTATCACAATCTGCCGGTATATTATTATGTTTAAAAAAAATTAGCTTTAATTTGATATAAAAAAACATGCGTCAAAATCATAAATGTAGGAAAGCTTCCCAATATTACCTGGTTATACCTGGCTGTGAAGCAGTTGCGGCCGAATGTGCAACGGATGCCATGGATTTTAGGATTCTTTATATACATTGCTATCATGTGGATAAATTTTATTGAACCGTACGTGAGGGAAATTTTGTTTGGAAAATTAATTAACCTTAATGCAATGAAAGTTACTTGCGGCCACTTTTCCACTGGCAGCCTGTGGTCAATATATTCTTCTATTCAGAAACGTATGTAAAAATGTGTAATGGATTCGCCGCTCGATTGGTTCCAAATTTAGCGGTGGGATCTTAATCTATTATTTGCGTATTGTATCATCCCAACAAGATTCATTGATATTACAATTTTAACATAGCTCTTCTAGGTTCGGAAGTTGTTTAGTTTTGCAAATGTACACACTTAGTACAATACAAAGGCGCCACTTACCTATAGCGTGACACACATAATCATGTTATTTAAATCTACAATAGTTTTAATAGTACATAAGTATACAGTTTTGAACTCCAAAAAACAATTGACTGTGTGTGACAACAAGTGACTGTGTAAACACGATAATTCCACCTGTGAAAAGCTACCACCCCACGCGTGTGCCCAGCCACTTAACGCAAAAGCTATCAAACATTACTTCAAGTCCAAAAGATTTTGAAATATGGTGTTAGCTAACAATTTACAGTCCATTAGTCATATGTCTTACACTGTTTGTTTCCTAAGAAAATTATTTTAACCTCATATTGTCATCAGACATTCACGCTAGAAAATATATATGTATCCAACTAACCGTTAGTCTTCTAAAATTCTTCTATTTTAATTCAATCAACGAAACATTCTTTTATACATTTATTTCCTGAAAAATTTTGTTTAAGGAGGCCGAATTGCGGATTTGCGATTTTAATTTTCTTTCAACTTTCCTTATCCCGTTGCTGCTTATTCATACTTAAATTTTATTTATACGAGTGGTAGCTTGTTAATTGGATTTCTGAGATTTTACATAGTTTCTCCGTACCCTCGGGCTGAATATCGATGATTTATTGTGCTCATAAATTTGTTTCTTTTATGTATTCATGATAAACGATCTCAAATATAACATTAATTCATATCTGAAATAAACACATTAACTCATATTCCAATTTAAACTCGTTTGTTGTAAAACCCGACGAAGATTAATGGTTATGTGAAAGAAATTTTTATGTTCCCACTAACTGTACCGCACTTGTATTTCCCGTAATCGTATGGGAAATATGCACGAGTTTTTTTATCATTTAATGATCGACACGTTATACGATAGCATCTCGACAGTTGTGCGTTGTTACCAAATTGTTTTAATAATGTTTATTGTGACCAATTACCCAGTGATAGCGTATTTTTATAAGATTTTATCTCAGATACATCTGGGCGTATGACCATTGCTTGTCAAACTTACTTGTATTTTATTTATCAAGTGTAGAATTTTTCAGAAACGATTTGTATCGCAGTGGTCCACAAATATGAATCAAGATAATATAAAAGTACTAAAATTCTTAGATTAACTTTCATAATAACTATCAGGATCATTTTTTGTAAGATTTTTTAAGTAAGTATTTCATCATATATGTATAACGATACGCTAACTTAGGAATGACTGGTCCTGGCAATCCCGCCGAGAAGTCTTCCGCAACAACGGGACTCGCATTCCGCTTATTCATACCGCTGCGCCATTATCCTTTTTAATGTTGTAGGATTTTGACCTTTTCCGATTTATTTTATGAGCTTAAAGATAGTCCACAGTTTGAATGTGTTGGATAACATTTGTTTTCTAACTTGAACTGTATCAATATCACTTTGTAATAATAAATACTGAATATAATATTACTTTACGTTGTCAGTATGTACACTTTATATGAAGTTATGAAGTAAGTACAGAAACAGACTATATAAATATGTGGAGATTAAATGTCTCGTGCTAACAATAACATGTGGCGTATGCAGCGCATAAAATACACTTATCCTTAGACGTTAATTCAAAAGAATAATAAACTAACAAGACGTAAACCTGTCCATTGTTTTTTAGTTCCTCTTAAGCTTTGTTAAAGTGAGTTGCCCGTACTTTATCATTGGCAAGCATCTTCGCGTAACTTATGAATTTGCATGTTTACGATCCTCCTCGGTAGGTGGTCCACCGCGATTTGTCCGGGGAATGGTAACCGCATGACAGGTGGTTAACCGAACACCATTAACCAAACGACCGGTTAACCATTAACCAAAGCCGATTCTTGTACATTGTATCTTAACATCGATTTATCCCCACTTGAAGCTCTGAGTTATCTTTCCGCCATCAGAATGCTTTGAAACATAATAGTATACCAGCCTGCTTTATTTGCATCACGAATATTAATCAGCTGGGTAAGCATTACCAGTGTTTAATCGAGAGGTTTGCGATAGAGGCGAAATTATAGTGCGTGTTATAATATATCTATGTACTCGTAAGTCTATTGTTACATATTATTATTTTACCCATTGACCTAACCTAGAAAAACAATTTCTTAATTTGGCAATGGTTGCACTTGGACACCAAATAGCGGTTACAAATGAAACTGCAGTAACATTGCAGTGTACATTGTATTACCAACGTTATAGACAGGACATTCCTTTGCATTAACGGACTTTCCATTTTTACAATACTACCAAATACATTTTTAAAAATTGAAACAGAGTAGCAAACGAGCAGGCAGCAGTCACAAGTGGCTGCTGCCGCCCATAGACATCTGTAACCGACTTGTAACACGGCAGAAGGGACTGTTAGTGTGAACTCAGTTAGTATAAGGTGTTAATAGGAATTAGTTGGTGAGTATTCTTTAGTAACAGGACTGCAGGAATGGGACTGAAGTTTATTTCATAATGTTTCCTTAAAAATATATACAACGTAGTTTAAATTGTATCGTCGCTGATACGTGATGATATACCGGTGTTATAACAGCAAGCTTTAATTGAACCTAGTCGAATGTTAATCATGTCTTTGCGTCATCCTCACGAAGTATGTTTCGTCTTCTAAGTATTTATTGTGAATCCATGGCATAACATTCGAGGGCACAGGTTGCGGGTTGCGTCAACGTTGCACTTTCAATGTACACTAGTGAAAGGCACATCTTCAAATACAGGTGCACCATGGGACCGCACACTGCAATGGTAATAGCTTCCACCGTTATGCGGTCATGCTAGTGCAATAGCATTTCTTTGTGCGCGGCCGTGTATTTGTTAGATACACTCAAGTAGCAAATTGTTCTTGGCGGCTTCTATATGCTCAAGGGCTATAAATTTAGCACCCGACATGCAATATGTGAATTATGAATGAATAGAACACTGTAATGAATCCGTTCTGGTATGAGCCCGCAGCCTGCGGCGTCTTTTATATCGCCTATTTATCCACGGGTTTATTGAGAGCCCGCAATGAATCTGCTAGTGCTACCAATTCATTATTTATTTCTTAATTCATTACCTTGTGCTCGTTTCAATACATAATGGCATATACACAGTTTATTATAAAATACGAATGAAGTAAATTAGTTTAAATAAACAGTGTTTTTGAATGAGAATGTAGTAGATACATATACCATTTCATCTTCAATTTAAACGATTGTTAATATTTTTCTAAGAGACATATCAAGTTATACACACTGTAAATATATATAAGTGTTCTTCAGTTTCTACCTTCTACAGAACGTCGTATCATTGTCCATACCTAAAATTAGTAAAGCAACAATGGTTCTATTAGCCGTCCGGAAAATTAGTCTAAGTACATCAGTTCCGTAATACATTTAAAGGAACAAAAACAAATTCGTTTGAAACTTGCAACTAATCACGTTCTACTCGTTGTGGTTTGGCGTCTACAACTCAATTGCTCCGGGAAGCGTGTTCGAAGTTCGTGCGCGGTGTCTCATTACCAGGGATGTTTACTATTAACCGATGTCTGTTCTTTCATTAGCTCCGTTCTGTCATTACCGGCCAACCTGGGGCGTTATAGGGAATTGTTAATGTCAAATGCGGCGAACCTAACGGGGATTATACCGACTCTATTATAACCCTGGCGTTTCTGCTTCCACTCGCTTACGCAATAATTGACGCTTTTATTACTTTTGCTAAATGTATGTAATTGTCGGTTCCTGGTAGAAAAGTCAACGTGTGGAAATATGAAAGATCCAATCCCCCAATCGACCCAATTATTACTTTTGTATGTATGTGTCTTTATCAGATTTCTCTGTTTAACAATCATAAATCCATCGTATTGTTATAGATATACCTACATATGTATCTTGAGAACACCCTGAATGTAATTATAAGATAGGTATTTCAAAATATAAAGACTTTATGAAAGCGTTTTAAATTATACTGGAATAAAAGATAAAGTTCGTTTATTGAGGAACGTAATGACATGCAGAATTTGATAATATTTTCACTTCTTACATTGTGTAACTTATCATGCTAGGAAGTTTACCAAATATGGTATATTTATTTTCTATCTACCTTTTTATCTTTCCTTTTCGAATTCTTTAAGAGAAATCCTCGTGTGGCTACGATTTAAAATGGAATTTTACGGAAGGTAGTAAAACCCACACCGCAATTGAACTTAGTGTGCAGCTGCACCTAATCTGCTGTTAAGCTAAAATACCTGCATTGTTATGTACCAGTTTATAGAATGTAGTAGACATACACACTAGGACTCGAGCTATTTCAGCCAAGTCCTCGAAGATAGCCTTATCTAGGAGAGATTTGAAGTGATAGTGTTTTGTATAATTTCAGGTAATTTGATGTTTCAATTATGTAAATTATTACAATATTCATGCTCTATAAATTTGCATACCTAGTCGTATATCTAATATTACATTATTTTTATTGTTTCACTGCTGAAGATTACGTACGTTAGTTATAACAAATAAATATTTGAATTAACAGATTGTCTACATGTACCTACATGTACTTATGATTTATGTGGTATTTTACAAGAGGAGCAGTATTTATTACGCTCAACATTCTTGCGCTAGTTTAGTTTGTTTAATTTTAAGATATGTAATTTTTTTTTTTAGTCCAATTTTATAACGATCCATTATACCAGAATCTCCTTAAGACAGAACATTCTTGTCGCAGGTTAATCGATTTCACGATCATTAGATAACAAGCCAATATCAACGACTTGCATCTACATGTTAATCTGCTAAGTTGTTACGAACCAATATGCACTCGACGCTAGAAAGCGATCGAGACACAATTGAATACAATTTCACGGTGTGAAGGATAAACGGACACACGCGTGTCGTATAATCATGCGATCAATCAGCTTTCTCGTTTCGGTGTTACCACAGAAATAATGTTTGACGGATAACCGTGGAAAGTTGCTATGATTGTTGGTCTTGCGTACTATACTAATGTGTAATTGGATCTACAGCCGGTGGTTTACACGTCCTCCCTACCCTGAGATTAGTGTTGCCATTTCCAGAAAGGCGCTTTAAGAGGAAAAAGCTAAAAAGATCGTTAAAACATCCAGTTTTTTATATTGATGTCCTCGAAAATATACGAGTAAATTTAAGATACTATTTATACAAGTTTGATACTTTTTAATGACAAATTTTGAGAGAATATTTACAAAAACAATTTTGCGATTTGTCTAGATAAAACAATACACCCGAATAGGTACTTAGTAAAGATCCAATCGTTTAATACATTGAACATTTTTGGCCCCATTTAAAAGGTAATGTGTACAATATAACAGATACCTTGCAACACCAACGATTCACGTTCATTGCAAATAACATAATATTCGAGTATGTCTATGAGTATGTATAAAGAATTACAATCTTTTCTACATACTATTCGTTTATATGAGGTACAAGGATGTTTATATTGGACCGTTTATTAATAAAGTTTATAATCTGAGTGTTCTCGAAGGTAAATATAGAGCTCCTACGCCCCGCGGTATTCTCACAACAAGCGGTAGGTATATCAAATCTATTTTGTGTTATGAATTAATTCTTTGTAATTCTTATGTCAAATCTGATCATACATTGCAGCTAGATTCAGTATAATTGTGACATTTTAACACATTTAGCGACCTCTGTCCATGTATTCTTGTCCCGAGCTACATAGTCAACAGTCGAGTACCTGGCTCTTCGATATTTTAAAAGTGGATTAAAAATTGTAACCAAATAACAACTGGATGAACTGCTACCTGCTACTGGACAACATACCCCAGATCACGGAAATGAAAGTGGAAATTTAGCCACTTAGAAGTTCGGATGACGTCAGATCTTGTTTAACTGCAGATTGCTTATAATCTGCAATTGCATCACACTAAGTTTTTATGTTCACTTAAATTTAAATTCAGAACTCGATTTAAATTTTGAGTAAAAAGACTAACTTGCACTGCAATCAAACATTAATGATTAAAGTCTTCTAGAATGATAGAGATGAACCGTCAAGTTGGGTACCGTTGAAGGTGATAATTTAGACGAAGGTTTATGCAGAAGATGGTAATTAGCGGTAATCGATCTCGGTTTTACCTTTGCTCACACATGAGATGGGCAGAGGAAAACAGCAGTGTTGTTTAAAATAATTTTGTTCGATGTTAAAAAAATTAAAAGACTTTCAACATTATTCTAATTTTGAAAACAACTTATGTAAACACATTTCAAAAAGAAGAAAATTATCAAGTCATAAGTCAATAAAACATAAGTTTAAAAGATAAGTTTTAAATAAATATTTATAAATTTAAATTAGTATGATATTTTTTCGATCAAAATCAGTCTTTTGTGACTATTATTTACTAATACTGTTAACAACAAATGAATAGAACTGCAATGATCAGTTCATTTACAGTCAAATTTAATATAACACGACAGTTCAATAATATGCAGTACACACACGTCTTGATATTGTATCGAATCATGTGTGTAGTGTGAAAAATGTGAAAATACACATTTCCTCGCTCCAGCCTAGCCGGCCGGCGCAGCGGCCAAGTGCATTCACTTGCGCACTTCTGCGCGGCTAATTTCTCTATCTTTAGCCAACGGTGTAACTGACCGGGCCCCGCTACCGGCTAAAGAGAAACTGCATTAGATGCGTCCGGTTTACACACGTGAAACCGGCAAAACGATCATTTCCCTTCTTTCATTATCAGCGCACCTCGCAATTTAATCCAACATTTTACAATCGCGAACACCTCGATAACTCGCCACCATTTTGTTCGTTCTGTTTATTAATAACTATCCACGTAATTGCATCCCGGACTTGGTTTGCTCGAGATTGAAAGTAGTATCGGTAATAACACACTATTTCTGCCGTCTCGTATCTCGCCAACCAATTGTAGAGCAGTAATTCTGTGCAAATCGCTGTCGTAATTTTGTTGTATTTCAACTGTCATACGACTTGTGCCGTGACTATATTTCACCCAATTTTCCAAAGGTAAAAACCATCCATTGTTGCATGACTTGCGATTTGAAAACCAGTAGTGGATGACTTAAATCCTTGCTTCGAAATCGATGAGAAACATGCTGAAAGGTATGTGAAATCAATTAGATGTTTGTTCTATACTAACGAAGCTCATCAATTGACGGCTGCCTTAGTTGTCGACTGACGCGTTGACTTTCGCTTGTCTAGTGAGAGTGGGCTTCCAGTATTGTGCTAGGTAAGTTCAATGACAGGAAAACGAGAGACCCTAGTGTTCATGTGTTTTACGTAAGTGATTCAAAGTTCACATAAACCAATGAACAGTTCACGCAAATCACAAGAACTACTCTAACTAGGTTAATTTAGCATCTTTTATGAGCAGATTTTAAAATTTACTTATTTATTTCTATTGATTTAAACCACCTGTATCTAATGATTGAACCTTGAAACGAATCGTACAAATATTGCAAACTTTGTTTCGAAGTTTGATACGTATTAATTTGTCATCGTTATCATTCAACATTATAAATAAAATTAAATAAGCTTTTTTAACACCAAATAACTATTTTACCTTTAGCTATAATTATAACTATTGTTTCTTTCAAAATTTATGGTTGCTATGAGTACATGCGCTGTGGTCAAGATAATTAAATAGTTCAGAACATTCTCCACGCAGATTAACAAATTATACTTATAGATAAAAACCTTTTTGGTGTAAAAATGATGGTAAATAATTGACTATGACTAAGTTATTAATCTTTCCAGGTCATTTCACTGATTTTTTAATAGGATTATGTAATTTTAAAATGTATGTGTACCTATGTAAACATTTTGTTAAAGTAATCGCCGTACTAAGGAAGCGAAACATATTGTACCTGCTCTGAATTTGAAACTGAGTACAAATGTCCGCTTCAGCGATATATTTCTATCGTATAAAATATTTCCACGTTTTATATAAATAATTGCTCATGTTACATTTAGTTCAGTCGCATAAAACTTTTATTACATCACTAACAGTTTCATGCTTTCTCTAATTTTATCTGGTCAGTTGATTTACCAAACATAATATGTAGTAATCTCGTTTTTGTACCGCGTTTCACATAGTATATGTAACGATATCTGCATAACTGGTTGTTTTGTTGCACTTGTCTCACCTCTTTCTGGATTTATGTTATTTTTTTAATATACCGGACAGCATTTTGTAACAACTTGTAAGTAGATGTACTTTTTAGTGCAAACTAACGTTTGTATATTTTATATTCTCAATTGCTTTGTTAAACGTTAGTATTACGGTAAAAACGTTTTATAAATTAGCCAAATTTTGTAAACAAGTTTGTTTGCATCCTATGATGTGTTTGCTCTATAAAATGTTTTCCCCCTGTAGCATAAAAAGCAGGGTAAAAACACACATCGAAAGCTTTATAGACATTGAACATCGTTTGCGGCACGGAAACGCTACAACTCTGAGTTCTGCATAAACTTTTAAAGTGATGTTTACTAAGAGTTGTACGGTATTTAAAACAACATCCTTATCATCCTTAGCTTAATCAGTTTAGTTTATAAAACATGTTATAACAATATAGGTCGCGTGAGTCGAGTTGCCGCGCAGTTGTCACGTGTCGATACATATGACGGATGTTGCGGAATCGAGCTACGAGCTGCCAGTGGATGTTGTAAACGTCCGCAAAACCGATACATAAACGCTTTTTTCTTTCTTTCCTAATGAAAATGAGATCTTAATCTATGTATATTGCCAACATAACCTACATAAATCATAGTTACAAATTTATCACATAACGGTTCTGCTATTTCGAATCTGAGTGTTTAAAAAGAAATTTCCTTCCTTTTTTAAATATTAAGATTATTAGCAAATGGGCATGTATATACGATCTAGTCACGTTGTGGCTCTAGCATATAGAATTGTCATTAAATCTCGGCCCTGCATAAAGTTTGACCGACTAGTTATTACTTTTCTTCTAAGGACGCTCTTCACAGTCCGTGGAAACGGGCTGAATAAACGATGAAAAAACCGGTGCTCGATCTTATTACAAGGTTTTATCACTTAGGTATATCATCTTGTCCGACAGTTGTATCATGTAGTAAATTTTTTGTGCATATACTTGTAATTTGTTAGTGATTACTTCATTTTCAGGTAAGCATAGCGTATGTGAATTAAGTGTAATGTATTCCAAGCGAGTGTAAGTATTAAACGACGGATTTTAATACATTTATATTAGCAATATACAGATATCATTCTGAATTTTGAGTATAATCGCGGGATCGACCTTTATGGCAAAGGTCATTACGGGGTTGTGGCAAATTTTTGTACATTGGTGAATTGTTACGGTGTAAATAACGCGTAAATTTCAACATGAATGTTGTCCGCTTGTGTAATAGCGTAATTATACACTTACTGAACGTTACTGGGAACCTGCATCTCGGCTTTGGCTTTTAAGTGTTATATAATAGCAGTGTGATCTGTCGATTCATCCGAGATGGATTTTTTAATAATTATGTTAAAAAAGCTTTTAATAAAGTGAATGCCGTATCTTTCACTTTTCGAGCCAATATTTTTTGACTATCATTTCATTGTTAAATTTAGGATGTCGTAATCCCCGTAATGATTTAGAATTATGTATATTTCTGTACCTACAATTTAAATTTCTGCCGGTGTATGGAACTTTAACATTAATATATTTAAGACGTTGGTATTTTCTGACGCAACGATAAAAAGGAAAATATAAAGTAAAAAGCCGCAAGTAGTCTCATAAATTTCGCTGCAAGAGGTAGAGTGAGCGCTGCTTAATGACGGTGAGTGCCCTCATCCATCTGAGGGAATGCCCATCGCTGTCTCATTACCAGAACTACCCGCTATTGGTCACCACTGCTATTTATCTCTCGTATTAGAAAGTTCTAGGACGTAATTAATATGGAGAGAGGTAATTATTTTGATACGGAGGCAGCGAGTCGAATGTTAAAGATATAATGGCTATTTACCTCTCGGACGCCATAGCATTATCAGAGAAAGTTCCTCTTAGGCAGGAATGCGACCTGAAATTCCTTATGGTGTACCAATTTAGATAGGTATGCTCCTTAAAAGGACAAATACTTCAGGCGAACTTAAACTACTGACTTGTTCGATTATTTGACTATCGTAAAACTGACTACCTATGCTAAACCTAAGCGTATACCTAGCTAGCGGTTAAGAATATTTATGTTTGTTTTATAAAAAAAATATTGCAATTGAAAATGGAATGGTCACGAAATCGTTGAAAATGCACACAGTAAGTAGTTACGAAGCCGGGATGAGTGTGCGCGACAAACATGTGGCCGGGTGACATGCGTGCGCAAGCGCACAGATTTAGCAATGCAAACATGCAGTTAATTACCAACATTTTCAGTCAACAGAGCCCTCTAGTGATGAAATGTAAATAAAAAGCGCGCATTACGTAACGCCGCTGTTCAGCTTTCGTTTAAATTACCTTCTTTTTAAACGTTTTTTTGTTTAAATATCTGCGTAATAATCGTACACTTACGGTAATAATGGGCCTTAATAGTCATTTGTCGCGACATAGTTGCAACAATGTAGCCCTAAAAGTGAAAGTTAGAGGCTAATTTTATCTAATGCGTTTATCTAATTTGTCTCACTCAATCACATAGTGGAGACTCAGTGAGTACCTAATACGTTTTAAATATCACTTGTCATTAGTAGGTATTATCCATTATCTACTACGGAGGTTGCATAATAAACGTGAGGACGTGCATGATACCCCCCGGCTATCATTCATGCAGTAAACTGCTAATACATTGCGTTAGTTAGCAACAATTACGCTGACGACTACTAGCTGATTGCAGGTCTATTTGAAAAATTCGAATAATCCTATTTATAATTCTAATTATAAATTTAATAAATATGACATTTGTTAATATTCCAATAGCCACATTTCGCTATCCTATAAACGTGACGTACTTCTTTTGCATTTATTTGCTATTCTATTCTTTTTCTACATACGCGCCGGTTTCGGAGACCTGACTTTCCCATTAGCCAGTATCTGATCTGTGTCGCCGTAAGAAACTTATGACTTGAAATTTAAATAAACTACAAATCCTATTTAATTTGCTGTGTTTCATTCATATGGAGCTTGAGTATTGTTGTTGATATTTGCAAAGGTACGTACGTAATTGCGGAATTGTGAGATAACTTTGATTGATATCAAAAAATTAAAGCGTAACCTGAATGTTATCAGATTCTAAAGGTAACCAAACTGATGTGAGGCTATAAATAATATCGTCGATAGTATCAATGCCTATTCGTAATCCCCGGTGACAATACAATGTACAGTGAGCTTAAGTAACTCAATTCAATCTCGATTTCGTCCCGTTCTCGTTATTCATTACACAGTGAAAGTGATCCCTTTTGAAAGTACTGATGTTTATTCAACTCATTAATGAATATAACATTATCATTCATTTTAATGATAGCCCAAAAGAAATGACTTCTAGGGTGTAACAACACTGACCATGGAAGTAAAAACCTAATACCTAAGTAGACTGCAAAAAAACAACAATATAACGATATATCTCTCGAATCATTAAGTTAATAGGTTTAGGGAGAAAATTGAATCACCGCTATTGATAATAACCATACCAATGTGCCTATGCCATACTTTTCCAAATCGAAAAAAATCTGCAACAACGCCATGTATAAATTGATCATTCCCGTCCTCTGCACGATAAAATGATATGCGTAAACGGTTACAACAGTCGCGGTCAACTTCACGTTTGGGTTAGACGGCTCCTAATGATGCCTGTTCCGGCCGCCGACTATTTATGGAATATGTAATGACGTAATCATAGTCAGTTCCATCGAATATTATTGTAATTACATGACTGATTGTAGCAATCCTAACGATGTACAGCCGTAGGTGTGTTATCACCGAGAAAATTATATCCATCACGCCGCTTCCTATTAATTTAATACTTTACAAAAACAAGTATTGAATATTATATTACTTACCGCTCGTTAGCGGCCATACAGAGTAAGAACTGGTACAAATATATTTCGTATTAAACACGCTTATCATGCATTATATGTATAATATCTTTTCTCTAAACAGATGTCTAGATAGATAGATCTCAGAAAGTACAAAAGGATATTTCACAGCTTTCTACCTTTCGTTCCTAATTTGTATAAGTGAATACCAGAATTGTACGAGGTAAGCTGAAAACCGAGCACAAATAACTTCATTAGCAATTTATCTATTGTATAATAGGCCTGAGAATATAATCATTAAATATGCTGTAATAATAGCCAATTAGATTTACAAGTAACACGACCTCAAAAACATTTTCAAATACGTATTCTAAATGCTATTCTATGTTCTTTATTGGCTATTGTACTTTTATAGCAACTTCGGCTTATAATTGTTTAGTATTCTTAAAGGTGTTTAGTAAATTCAGGTGGAGATACGAGCGTGCGTAGACTGCGAACCACGCATATACTACATATTGTTTTAAATTAAAAGAAAATTCATTTAAACACGCATATTCACAACAATGCTCTAGTTTGTAATTGTTTTAATTTGATCTGTTTGTGGTCGTAAGTTACATGTATTATTCAATTGACTTAACAAATTACATTAAAGATTGTGAGATTTTGTCTTCAATGAGACTTCTTACACAAAAGAAAATTGATAACTAGTAAAAAACAAATTTAATAATTTCAATTAAGTAGACGGTTGTTTCGTTCTAAAAAAATTCGATGTTACTGACCGTAAATACAATGGGTGATACTTTCTAATTACATAAGAATTAATGTCAACCCAAACAAAGTGTAACGTAGATATGAACACGGGCAGTCGTGACTTTACCGATATCAAAAGGAAATGGAATATTTGGAGAGAATGCTGATTTTATCAACTTTCAGAATTAAGCACACTAATGAGAACGACCCAGCCCCAGGCGAATGACGAGTAAATTGGAGTTAGGGCTAATTTATATTCTAAATTCAAATTTAATTTGACAAACTGCAACCAGAGACCTTAAGATAATAAAATAAAGTACTTATGTGTATTTCGCTTGTGTTATCGTAAATAAATAATGACTGAAACTTTAATTATGGAAAGTGGTAACCGTTTTATCACTGAGTGCTAGAAGGATCGCAATTCTTTTAATGAGATATGTATAAATTAAGGTGCATATTTATAATCTGTTTTCTACGGCGACCAACCATTTGACAAACGGAAAACCCTAAATAAAATATGATGAGAACAACATGAAGGAAAATTTTAATCAAGACGTTTAAAATAAAAGTTACAAATGTAATAAAACCAATTTTATGATCTATCGCTATGCAACACAAACATTTCTATCTGAAATTAATGCAGTTGACTATAAAAAGTGTAATTTCTTCTTCGAACTCTTATTCGCCTTGAGTATTCATGCCTTAATTACTCTATTCAAAGTTATTCCAACGTCATAAGCATCGGTCAACGTCAATATTCCGCTTCAAAGTGCTCGCTAGTGCGTAAGATCGTGACTGAACTCCTGAAATGGGAATATCGTTGTCAGTCCGTGTGGCCGCTAAGACCACAGTAAATGCCAGTTATGTGGACACATCTTAAGCTTTATAATGGAAGTACTAAAGGCTGGTTTTCATTGCCAACTAGCGTGGCCAAGTACATGAGGCGTGTGTGCGCGCGTAAACAATCGACAGCACCGCCGGGACATCGCAACCTCACACGCATGGGTAATGCGCGTGCGCATCTATACAGCATGATGATGAGGATCACCGGTTTTATTATAAGCCTTAACCGTTTCCACTTTCAAATTTTATTTTGTAGTCGTGCTTTATTGCCTCATTCGTATTCAATGCTCCCTTGACATACAACTTTAAATATTAGTATTCGAATTTATAAAGTAGGTAGATACTCAATTTGATTTAACATAAGAATGAAAGGATTTTAATTTTTTTATATCTATTACTGCCGTTCAACAGCGCTGACGGTTATTATGGGGGGGTTATTATGGGTGGTTGAATACGATTTGGTGGAACAAACGGGTTATACTTGCATATACATGCGTTAATTTTTACATCCATACATATTATATTCCGCAATTAAAGGTACAATATACAGCTGCCCTACAATATGTATCAATTACGTTCTTCTGTTATATTTACAAAAAGACAAGTAAATTGCAATTTATAAACATTTTTATTGTAGAAGAAACAGTGTGTCTTGAGGCGGGCGGTATGAGGCGACATGAATAATAATAATCTGAAGCGCTTTCGGTGGGATGTGTGAAGTATTATAAATAAATTATTTATGCCATATTAAATTCGGTGTGTCTACCGGTGACGGTAATGGTGAAAGGATATCGTTGCACTCCGTCATAATTAAATAACCGAGTGAACGGATTGCATATAATAATATCGTTACGTGAAATATGACATGAACAGTATGTGATAATTGTCCAACGAAATACATATTAACGTCAATACCCTGTTAGAATAACTCTACGAACCTTTCGTATTCATCGAGAAACTGAATGGTCCCGATTACTCTCATTTATGATCTCGATACAAATACTTGCTGACTAAGCTTTTATTTGCAAAATAAGCGGAGTTCGGCGATCGAAACCGATCAGTTAAATCGGGTTTTTATTGTTTAGTTTAATCTCTTCCTTTCATAGAATATCTAATGTTCATTGTTCTGGCTGGCTTCATTATACTAGACAAAAGCATACAATAGGGTTAGTGGGACAAGAATCTCAAAAATCGAGAGAAGGTTCCCCGGCTAAGGTTAGTGTAGCTTTGGAGTGAAAGATGGTAAAAGATGTACCGTCGCAAATAATGCAAAGTAAGGCAGGGTCTGAGCGAAACGAGTTTGTTCAACAATAGATAAAGTAGGTGATTTAGCATAAAGAGCTGGGCTATTCGAGGACCGAAGGAATCGCGTGCGCTGTCTGCACTCCCAATCACGCAGCCCACTTGTGCAGGGCTCAGACCCATTCATACTCGTATAATTGTACAAGAATGCTGAATTGTATAATTTAAAAGGAACTTATTTTAAACCGATTGACCTATTTCTACATTCCGCTGCAATTTTATAGTTCTGGTATTATGCCATACCTTTCCGCGTGGATATTTTAAGATGTTTTTACTCGCAACCTGTATACTACATACTCGTAGTACGCACGTACATCCGTCCTTTCATCTATCTCGCATTACTTCATTGTTTTAGTTTTATTTTGGATATTATTATTTTAATTTTACATCATCTTGGCTTATATGTACATATGAATATGTATAGTCTATTATGTTCTTGGAAAATATTAATTTAACAATAGGTATGCGTAGAAATAAACAAAACGTATGGTGTGGAGTTTCTATTTATTTAATTTTTTACTCGATATTTTAAATTTAATACAAAGATTTGGTTATCGTTTGAAAAACATAATTTGAAAGTTTCTTTTTCGTGATATTCATCGTTTCCTAATCATCGTGACGACCGTAATATTACACCCAATGCCATTTTATTTTACAACAACTAGTTGTTGAAACAACTTTGAACTGTATTTTTGTACTAAAAAAACTATTTGATTCACACTCTGACATGTCTATAGGTACCAGGATTTTCCTGCAAATATGATATAATAAAAACTGAACAATAACCCTCCAGACATAAGCATTAAGCACGATAAACATATCGATATTTAATAGGATTTCCGAGAATGCAAATTAAAAAACGAATGAATTTGTAAGAAGGTACAAGTCTCTTCTGTGTGTTATATGGTTATGTCATTTACCTTAATCGAAATAAAGTTTTATATAAACCGGACTTTTGCATACGACAAAAAAATGTACACGTGCCATTTGTTGTCTCACCGTGACCTAATAGCAATCGTCCGATACCAGCGTAGTAAGCAATTAGGTGCAGTTGCTATACAATAGGAAGCTCGAGGTGTCGATTGCAAATACAGCGAATTTGCATTAATAGCCTATCGTCGATTCAGCGTTTGTGCGACTGCCTGCTTCGCCTCACGCGTTTGGATATGACACATGTATGTGTAAATTAAACGTTCATACGAACATGTGTCATTTCTATGTGTGGGTAGGCTCTTCATGTATTGAATATAAATAAGTTAAGCAGCGATATTTTAATACGAGCTTAGCGGTCTAACACGACTTTTATAATCTGTGTTCGCTATAAAATGTATTGTTGTAGATTCTTTCTAATAATCATTTTGCACACATTGAATTTTAAATACGATTATTCATAAATAGTGCTGCATTTATGTTCTTGTCATTACCTTATAAACATTACGGGAGAGGTTAATTATTGCACATAATGTATTCTTACAATATTCAACCGGTTTCATATTACAGCTATTAATACACATTACGTAATAATAACCGTTAGTGGTATAACTTTCGAGAAAGACATTTCGAATTTTAAAATAAGTGAAATTTCTCAAAGAGTTGGGGCTCTGTGGTTCTGTTGCGAAGCGTGGCTTGCGGTGGGTAATCGAATTACTGCCGTCGGCCCGCCAGTGATATAATTTAACTGGTTTAATTCAATCAGACACACTCGGGGTCGGTGAATTCAGGTTACTCTGTCACTCTTCTGTCTCATGTCAATATTATTCAGGTCAAATTACATGAAAACTTAGAATGACCATCATGCGAATTGGTTACCTGAAGTATTTACAGTTGTCGAATCATTTAACAATTCATTAGTTAAATTACACAACCAAAACTTCCCAAACACCTAAAATCTAAATCATAGCATTGGATATCCAAGCGAGGCAGCGTTCAATTAAGTAGATAATGCCGATGAGCCGATGCCAAATTCATATTTCATTTTTGACACTCAACGCATTGTATGTTGCCGGCTATAAGCTTATTATGTAATACTCGTTATTCAACTGACATAGTTGACAACCAAATAAGCGCCCAATATTTATTAAAAGTCTGTCGCAAGCTGTCGGAAGTTTCGACACCAGAATCTTAGTAACAAGATTATAGACAACCAATATTATGTAAATTAATACTAGTTTATACAATTTTAATATGGCTAATTGGTGTGAACGTGTTTGTTTTAGCATTTGTTATTTTGTTTACGACATCACGACTTATGACACCACGTAGGTACGACACCGGACCGATCGACAGCTTTAGGGATGACCTAGGTGATTGTAAGAATATGAAAGCTTACAGCTAAAATGTGAAATACAAATAAAGGCTAACTCAAAAAGTACCATAGATAAAAAAGAGTTCCTACAAATCAGACACTCACGTACACCTATATACATATACAGGAATTCGGAATTCTTCTCAAACCTGACATGTGCAAGAATTTACTTTATGTGACATGTGATCGTTTTACTATTTAAGCAGATAAATGACAACGATCCAGAATTGACTCATTTGACAAAAAACTGAGGAAGACAGCCGTCCACAAATTTGAGGTATAATCTCATTCCATGATTGCATTGAGATATCAGTATGTACCTACATATGTATGTCTCACGTCCTGAGCGAGTAGCGACGTGGTGTGGACAGCTTGCAGCATGTAATAGATCTCGCGTGATGGTTTTTATGCGTGCCGTGAGCGGTTATGATTGATAACTGGTGTGACATACTCCACTTCTGGTAGCTCCACTCCACGTACAACGTACAAAACTACACTCGCTTCCGTTCTTAATCCCTTCGTTAAACTCAAGCTCCATTCGTTTCACTTAGAGAGGGATTACAAAAGATAATCTTTTACCAGAGAGCAGTGTTTGCTTTTTTGTTTTGATGTGAATGTAAAGTCATTTTTACGGTCAGCTTTGAAATTCTGTACTCCGTTTTAATTGTCATCTATTTGAGTTTTAGCTGAATTTAAATGGTACAATGCTGAGATTTAAATGATTTAAATTTTCAACGTTTAATTTACAAAACTGATTAGGTCTAAAGAGTAAGTTATTGAAGTGTTGTCAACGTGGATATACACAAATGTAACCGATAATGTCGACTTAAGATTAACATTTACAATTGAGAGAGTACAGTCGCAAGTTTGCAATAATTTCAATATCGATATTACGATCGAAACCAACATCCGTCGGCTGAACGGATTGCAAGCGATCGACTATTTCGTTACGAGATTACTCATACGTTTGACATGATTCCACTAATGTATTACGCTAATACGTATCTCGTTTAGTTTTGAAAGTGGTACCTGTTTTTATTTTGTTTACAATAAACATTTGGAAAAGTGTCAAGTTCTCAGCGTCTTTATTAAACCTATAATATTATAGGTACAATAATATAATACAAAGCATATATAGTACATATATAATACAAGCAATATTAAATATAAATCTTATTTAACTGTACTTTACTCTTCTATTTAATAACAAACAGGTTATTTTATGAAACCATTGACATAGGATTTTCAGTCAAAATATTCTCACTTAGGATATCTACACTTCTGTTCATTAGCGACAGAAATAAATGCGGCGACGGCACCTGCGTGGATTCTGCCACAACTATGCACACGTATTTTAATTTTTATTCGTTCACTACGATTGCTTAATAATATTATCTTGTCAGTTACGACATGACAAGACACTGTTAATACATTACACCAACATAATGTGTTATGCACACATATGTGCGTAAAAAATAGTCTCGTTGTTATTCCAATTAATTTGATTACATTGTTAGGTATTAACACCCACTTATTAGATCTGGAAATGTTAATTAACATTGACACCGAGAATAACACAACTGCCGCTACATTCAACACGTTTGTTGTGTAATATTATTAAGAGTACACGACCAATGATTAAGAAATGATCATATTTACTTTTGCCATAAATGTAAAGTTTTAATATAAAGTAGTAAACATTATCTAATACGCTTTTAACGAAATTCTATAAAATACAATTTTATCGTGTTCTTGAAATTCATTTCTGCGTGTATAAGATAGAAAAAGTCCTAAAGTAATAACTTGTTTCTCATTCTATTTTATTCTTTCACTTGGCATCATATTAGCTCGTCATTTACTGGAATTTTTACATTATACTTATGCGTTACCAAAATTTCATTTTATTATCTCCATGTATACGAGTACATACATACATACATATACTTGGTTACATTTATATTGTAAAGGTGTCCCAAAAAACAATTAATAAACAAATATACCTGCGGTGTAAAGCTGTACCTACATTCAACTGATTTACATTATAAGTTAATATCATTCCAAAAATAAATACATACTTGTATTCCAGCATTTATTTGCTACTTTACGTTTAAATAATTTTCTTTCAACAGATTTTTTAAATACAAGTATGATAACTGATCATTATGACTTACGTCTCTTTTTATCCTATCGTAGTGAAATTAAAGAATCTAACACATGAATTTACACTTCGTATTTCTGTCAAGAGCTTAATTTCTGAGAAAATATAGACGCATAACGTGTTCAAAACACATAATTGCATAATCGTAATTATTGAATGCAACTACATATATTAACTTAGTGTCGTTGGTAATTTCTGTTAAATAAAACAAACAAAACTATAACAACAATGTCCCTGATAAGCGTATAAAAGTTTTCGTAAATAATTATTATTTGTGTAACATCCACAACATGCCACTCGACCTCTACTCTCAGAAGCTACGTGTCCTACACAAAATATAAGTAACATTTGTACATTTTATTGCTAGTTCCATTTGCTTACAACACAAAATATAATGTCAGAAAGATCATTACTGTTCACGAACTTAGTAAATGCAATTATAACGTACTAAATATAATGAAGTATTTAATTGTAGGCTCAATAAACATAATAGCAACTTTTGTCACATTAAAAAAACAATAATGAAACATCAGTTTAACACATTAACAGTTATCCATTCTATTCTTTTACTTATTTTTAGCATAGCCCAACTAATTGCTAACATTATGGCAATTGTAAGTCCGAATGCTCGTATAAAAGAAGGGAGCAGCCGGTTAAGCTTATTAGGCGCATGAACGTTACGTTATCAGAATCTAATCCGTCAAGCGGGTCTAGGAGGCAGCTTGTTATGAAATATATTTTTTCTGTATTCCATAAGTACAGGTTGATACGCTGCGCCCAGCGCCGCATCCGCCGCGCACGAGCACATAATCGACGAGACGGATTGTCACCGGCTTACGCATTCGTCAAACTTTACCGCAAATTCTCCATGTAAATGATATTGATTGTTCGCCAATAATTGGTATGGCCATTTGCGAATACCAGTTTTTATAGTATTTATGAAGTACATATATACATCATTCGAATATGATTAAACAATCAGTCTATTTTTTAAATTTCTAGTCGTATTTTTTTCTATTCAGTGCAAACATATATCTAAACAAAACCGATGTAGGTATTACTAGTATATTAGCAATCACAGCCCTCCATTAACTTTAAGAAATTTGTGGGAATTGTAATAATGTTTGCAATTGATATAATATTCATTGATACTACATACATAGGTTAGTATAGAAAACAAATTTGGTTTCGTGGTAATAAAGTCACTAAACAACTCGAGTACATCGAATAACAGAAAAGTAATTAATATCGCAGTTGTGTCTGTTATTAAAATTGATATTTGCTTAATATGATAATAATTTAAAGAGCATCTAGTATCACCCCGCAGGCTGTCGATAGTGTGAATGTACGAAGGCGATAGGTTGCGCGGGCGCAGATACGCTGCCCGCTCAACTCGACTCTAGTCTCCAGTCCTTGTCGAACCGCGCGTGTGGCCACACGACTGCCGCTCTCAGTGATTAGCCGGCGTAAACATAAACACAGGGTCGGGCGTGACTCGCGACGACATGCTCCTGTAGTGACGCTCCTGGACTCTACGCAGTACACACATGATGCATGTGAGTGCTTCCTGCTTATAATTAAATTCTATAATCCCTTGCGTCATACCACGTCGCTTACTAATTATGACTCTCAAAAATTTGTTTATAAATTTTTTCCTAATAAATAAAAACAGTTTCCCAATAATGTTCAAGCTACCACAACTAAGTTTCCAAAAAAAAACGTTATTTTTAAAAGTTTCGCAATATGGCGGGTAAAGTGGTAGTGAAAACAGGAGACTATTGTAACGTTTCCTGCTATTTGCTAATTATGAAGGCAATTAGGTGAGTTCTGTTAACAATAACGCTTGTCTGTTTATTGGCAATATTACTGTTTCATGGAACAAATGTAGGCACTATTGTTGCACCTAATACGAGTAAGCAATAAGTAATCTTATCCTAATTATCTCTCGTAGATGTTGTCGTCTCATCGTTTTTAATAAAGCTCGTAACTCGATAGTTTCAGATTACGAAATTACGCTTGCATGTTGTATCGACATGGTACATACCTATGTAACGAGTAAAGATATCCTATTAATATTATTAATGCGAAAGTTTGTGTGTATATATGGATGTTTGTTACTCTTTCACGCAAATACTACTGAACCGATTACGATGAAATTTGATATGTAGGTACCTGAAGTCCCAGAATAACACATAGGCTATTTTTTATCCCGGAGTTCCCGAGGATCGGGATTTACACGGTAATAACGAGAATTAGTAAGACTTTGTATCCTAGAATTCTCCCGGGGTAGGTATTTAGGCGGGAAAAACTTTGTGACACACTGATTTCCACGCGAGCGAAGCCGCGGACACATCTAGTATTTTTATATATGAGTAACTAGTCAACAGGTGCTCTTTAAACTAGTTAAAGGGCAAGTGTTCGGCGCGTACTTTAAACAAAAAGTGTAACATCCAAATTAGGATCTTCGTAAGGTAGGTGCAAATTCCTTTCATTACTCGAGTCTCATGACGAGCAAGGCGGTGTAAAATAAACAACATATTTCAAATTATAACGAGTACTTTTAAATGTAATATGCCATAATACGATAACACCGCTGGCATCTTGGCGTCATTAGTGTTCGCATTAACAATTAAAACGTTAAGCTTACCGTTAAATTCTTAGATCTACAACATTATATACAAGTTACATGGCCGATCTCATTAGAATTGTAAAATATGAAAATGTGTCTTTATAATTTTGCAATAGCGCTGCGAGAATAAGGAAAGCCACTAAATTAAATAAAAAATTTGCCGTTTACCTGTAACTTATAAAAAATCAAGCGGTATATTACTATATATTCTTTCATTATCATATACACGATTGCTTAACCGCTAACGAAAAGAGAGTATTATTTACTTGGGGCTGATTGGTAGGTGTGCGTGTTTTTTCACAATTTATATTTAGGTTACATGTTATATAAGAGTATGAACTCTCGTATGTCTTATACACGAAAACTCGTAATTTGAACGTAATCGAAACTAAATCGCTGAAATCATAACCCAATAGTCCAATAATGGTAGTTCCAAACTTATAAAAATGAATCTTAGGTATTACGTGATCGAGTAATATAATCACACAGCTGTATCTACCGTGTCTGTTACCGTGTGATTAAGTCGATAATTATCTATCTCAATCAAGATTTTTACGTTATAAGATATAAATTTTAAACAATAAAATGTGATTAGTTTATTACCTTTGGTATCGTGTTCATCTCGAATGGTCCGTGCGCTGCACAATAAAACATCCATTCGTTTAATTCGAGTATCAATTATATGATTTTAACTTTCTTCGTGTCTCTTTAATACTCATTCTCTATACCTACTATTCATTACGAATTACACAAGAACCGTCTACTACTAGGTCTACTTAATGGCAGTATAAAAGCTGTTATTTTCCTGATAATCAAAATGCAAATTGACTTACTCTTAGTCATGATAATTGTGTTTGTGACCGGAAATTACATTTTAATACCAGCTACGAGTATGAACAATGTATGTGTATTACTTAGATTGAGAAAAATACTGCACTGAAATGTCTTATCCTTCGTACTTTATGGCTAAGCGTCTGTGTTTATATGTGCATCAATTTTTCATAATTATGAAAATGGAATTGAGTTTATATTTATGGTTTTCACTGATGAATAAAAAGTATTCTTTTTAATTAATCAAATAGCAAAAATATGTAGCGAAAATTTCGCAACATTATAATAAAATAAGTATGCGCCCCCTTAAACTAACGTATTCCACATACTTAGATGCAAATGTGACTTTGTTTATAAAGTAAGACCGATTTGTACGGTGTTAAGCAAATGATTTATTGGCTCAAACAGTTTAATGAAAAATGGCATTCACAGCAAAATTCTGTTCAATATAAAAAAAACATGCAAAATCATTTACATTGCTAATAACCAGTTCTATTGGCTGCTAGTGTCTATTGCATTGTGTTCAATGCTTATTAAATATTTATTACGCATTCTTGCATTGAAACTAACGTAGGTACACAGAGAAACGTGTACACCAGTCTGTAATTAATAGTATGAAACTTTTTTGCGTTCAGAACAATTGAAGGTGACTTTAATTCGATATACCAAGAATTGTCTAGAAAATAATTATTGTTTACGTCCATTCAACTGACAATACTCATGTTTTTGCGAGCCGATCTTGTCAACTAGTTCAGTTAGTGTACAAAAACAGCAATAAAAGTGCAGTTGGCGCAACACTTTTAATAAACCCTGAGTTTAAAATGTTTTAGAACCATTGCGCTCGATTTTCTAAAACTATATTTTACTGTACTATTCATGAATATCCAATTTGGTTTATGTTTTAAAGTATTTTCCTGTTTAATAGAATAAAAAATATTTCGTCGTATTCTACATTGAGTAATCGAGAAACTTATTTCGTTAAATATTCTTCACTGTTTGTTTAAGACGTCGCATAGTTTCTTAACAAATTCAATCCTCGTACGAGATTAAGTTTAAAATAACCTATTGCCTCGTCTGAATAATAAGCATAGGTACACACCGGTATGTATAAGAGGGCCTTGCGTCATGCGAGACAGGGAATAAGAAGACATTACAAAATTACCCACTATTGTTCTACGTTCGCGTTACATTGGGTGCGGTTATATGGTCACCGTGAATTAACACCTATCGCTGCTAGTAATCATACTCTGTTCTTAATATCAAACTACGAGTATCGACACATCAAACCGATATATAGGTTAGGGTATGTTGATAGCTTCTTATTTTCCATTTTTATGCCCACAGTAAATCGGTGTTTAAAGGGCACACATTGGTAAATTCGTTTTTTCCGAAGAGACATTGGAAAATATGATATTTTTATTTTGGTTACTCGCAATAAATACTCGGGTCTACATATAAATCCGTGGCCACGCTTAACGCACCCGTTGTTTCTTACTGCATTGATCGATCGACGGGTTCTAATACTTCTAATAGAGCTCGCATCATTGTACTCATGCATCTCCGCCGGTTCTCACAATAACTAAATCCAAGAAAATCACGTAGGAAGTAATGCTAGCGAAATTCTGTGAAAATAGTGGATAGTTAATTGAAATTTCGTAATACTGTTCCAAAGAAGCGTACAGTCACGTAACGCGTGATAACACAATATCTAGTGTTGTGAATGAAGCCTTTATGTTTCGTTTGGGAACGTACATATATTGTTTTTGAAACTATTCTCCCCGGAGCGGACGTGTTAACATTATTTACTGTGACAACTCAATCACTTAAAACAACTTGTATAATCATTTGCTTATGTATGCCTTGTTGCGATAATAAAAGCAGCAGTGATATTACAAAAGTAGCCTTCGAGTTCTTTGAAATTGTTTTATCTTTAGAGAGTATTCTTTATAAAAGCTCAGGAATTCATTGAACGAGTGCAAAAATCGAAAGTCGCAAATTCATAATCTCTTTTCGGATATCCTAACCAAAACCTAAATGAATCGATAAAATACGAAGAAAAAGTAATAGCCTAATTTATTTACTGCCAATATTCCGAATTATTGGAATTTATCGCACCTTAAACTTATAATCAACCCCAACTGTTTTATATTTCATTCGGGATGAAGCTCAGTCGGTATCCCTTTTCACGCTTAAGTTCAACCGTGATTGTTTTCCGGGAAGTGGCCACGGGGCGTGCGTGCGACGGCTACTATTTGTATTTTATTTAAGCTATATCGTGTATTGTGTAGGAATCTAATAAGTATTTATTACTAAGATTACGTAAATTGTACTAGTACACATGTATTTCGCATTTTTAATTATTCGAATGAACCGCCATAGTTAAATTTATCAAAAAGAAGCTATATGACCGATTTCGGATACACTAAGTAGGTACTAGCCACTATTTATCATATACCAGCGAATTCGAAGTAAGTTTTATTTCGAACGATAACTTCTTTACGTAACAGCTAATAAAGTGGGACAATAGATGTTACACGCATATGCCTACACATGTGTGCAATACACGGAAATGATTTTTTAGCCTTCGTGCGCTACAAATATTTAGACGTAAGTTTAAAAATGCATAATATTTTTTACATGCTGCTTTTGAGTGTTTGAATTATTATTATTAATGAGCTTTATTGGAAATGACTGGTACAAAAGGTTGTATTGAATGATACCATATGATTTTTGATTTTCTTTATACGTTGTTAACAAAAAAACGAGTAAAGTCAAATGGTATTGTTAAAATCACGCCTGAAGTCAACCAGTGCTATTGGGAATAATAAGGTTTATATACATACTTATAAAAAAACAGATACAAGAGGGAAACAGTTCAAAGAATATTGAAAGTAACTAGAATGATATGAGTCGTTGATGTAGATTATTGAAAAACAATGTTGCGCAACGAGAAAGCGGGGAAACCGGTGAAGTACTGCAGTTAACAGCTTTTTCCGACCGCACAGCTGTCACAACGCTGGTTTTCTACGACGTACCTAAACATTATTTTAAGGCAATAGTTACGACAAACCTTTTATTTGTGGCATCGCAAATTCCAAATAAACAAGAATTTGATGTTTATACGCAACAATAGCTTGTAAGTATACCGGGATTCAAATGCTTGTGTAAAACACAGTAAGCGTTACTTGAGTTATAAAATAAACTAGTTTTTCGAAAACGATTATAATTAAACCGACAAGAAGGTAGGTACGTGAATGTAGCACCGGTGTCCGTTCGTCGACTTAAATCCTATCAATTTTTAATGTTAATATTACAATTTATACCCATCTCACAGTTACATTATTGCGTAACACCGATATAATCAATTCGTAGATTTTTAAAATAAAAGTCACGCGTAGGCAGAGATTGCATCAAAGGGCATAGTAGTTTAATTTATGCAATAAATCTTAGCTTTCATAAGTTTAACGAAGTTAACGTTTGAAAGTTTATAAAAATAAAATGTTGTTGGCTGCGGGGCATGAGCGGCGTACGTCGTTCACGTCTCTTTAACCGAGCGATTGCACATTGAGACACGAGTATAATGGGCGTGTATACCGACTATTCGAGGCCTGACGCATCATCGGGCACGACCAGTGACCTGAGGGGGCGCAGTCCCTAACTTACATCAATTAACGAGCCCATACATCGATGACTGTAGCCCGGTTACAAATCGTCCGCGTTACGTGTCCGCTCGGGGCGAACTACTTTCTCCGTGGACTTTTTAAAAATCGTCTCCAACGCATGATTGACGCTTGCTCTATTGTTACCCTAATCATTACATAACCCAATTTGATGGGCCGTCACTCAGATGAATATTTTTAGGAGACCCTGTTTTGATAATATGTAATGATGCGTATTTTGAACGCTTGGCATTTAATTGTGAGTCAATAGTTCTGTCCGTTTAACCTATGTACAAACGCTTATCCCGAATAACTTATATGTCACCTTTGGTTAACTCATAGGAGTTTTCGCAACACATATTATTATCTAAAAGTGGTTGTTGTGTCAAAACTAACTTTTTGAATTGTGTTGTCAACCGCTTGTTTGTCTCTGAAGGCCTTTTATAGCTAATTACATGCACAACTTGTGTTTTATTTAAATTAATATTTAATGAATGATTCACATAATATGTTATAAGTTCAATACTGTTGTGAAACACACGACACACTTGTAACAAAAATACAGTATCCAGTAGGTATACATAAATCCTCACCTTTTGACGTCAATTTGTTCAGCTTAAAAGCCTTAGCACATCATTAACTCGAGTACTTCTCATTTTTATAACGTATTAGTTTCCATTTCCACAAACGTCGTTAAAATTAATAGCCTTGGATGCGAGTCATCTGCTATTGTTTATCGCGTGGAAATCTTGAAACTTAGTACTTCATTATGACGATTGTGATAAACGTTTTTGTCAAATTCAATCCGCGTGGAAAGTATATAATTCGTATGAGGAATGTAAATGCGCTGTGGCGTCTTTTTGTCCTTATTCACAACGAGCGTTGTCGCTGGGAGCATGAAGGGTGCTGTAAGAAGGCCGATGACCGCGATCTCCCCGAGATTCGGCCCAGAATGCATTATTTCGATTCACCGCAGTCCTACATCATTCTCAATCGAAAATTCCACGCCTGATGTCTTCTTCGGTAACTGCGCTGCTTTCTTTATGATTTATGTTTGCCTCGCAACGTAATTACATCTCCACTTTATTTATGGTCTTGTATTTATTTATTGTCTGGTGGCTGCACTCGACTGTTATTTGGAACATGTTAATATTAATGTTAATAACGATACTAGAAATATTACAGGTGGCAATTGAAATAGAAACGTAAGCACCCAAGTAATAGTATTGCTATCATTAGTGGAAGATATGTGAGTGTTTTTTACAAATGCTGTTTCTTTATATGCATTTGAATTTCATTTTGCGTTTCAGTATGTACAGAAAATAGATGAAGTTGCATTGCATTCTTTAATAGAAAAGAGTTAAAAGGAATAACTATATCGCTTTTGACCGTTTCGTAAATGGAATGACTGCAAACACTTATTACATTTAAATCTAAGAAACTTGTAACTTTTTCTGGAGCATAAATACAAACTTATTATTCCAGTCCGAGATTCTCTGTTTTTATTCGCTATCGCTTAGTATCGTAGTGGTAGCTAACGTGAGTGTTAAAATTAGCACGTGCAAGAGAATTTCGCCTTAACTAAAATGTAACACTTGTATTTAACACTTTTCTATTCGCTGGATCTACAGAAGCATATGGCATTTAAAAACGTTTTTCTCAACAGATTATATAGACATCTTTATGTTGTCGACCTTTATAAAACATTTGCATTTATAGACGATATTCTAAGTGTAGATATATGTAAAAGATATGAATTTTCATATTCACCTCTTTTACTTCGAATCGTTTCACTATGCAGACAATAACAGTATTCGTAAAATAGAAATAGGTTATGGTTTTGTTTTCACCGAAGATGAGTCGACAGTTGGTTTGTATCGTGATATACGAGTATCATAACAATAGAAGATGTGTCGCGGCAACCCGCTGAGTCTTGACCTTTTCAGATGTCACGACGTTTGTGGAGGCGGTCACATACCATCAGATTTCCTTTTCTATGTTACGGAAAAATATTTGTCCACTTCAAATATGAACAAAGTAGTTCAGTATTGAATTGAAATATGAAAAGAAATTGCATTGGATGTTTTAAATACAAATTATCTCGATCCTTTCGTATCTAGTAATTGCAAACTGTTTTTGACTACCTTAACATTCATTGTCAATCGTGGAATATTTTTATTGCACTTTCGTGTCATAAAACTTCAACGGTAAACTTCACTGCGTCTTAATAATAATATCTTTAGCAGACAAGAAGTCTATGTTTTTACAGACTATACGTAACAAAAAATCTGATAAGACAGTAATATTAACACAATAGTTTAATTTTTATGTACAACTGCGGCAATACATGTATACATACATACATGTACTCGTATGTGTTCGAAGTTTTTTGGTAGTGTACATGCTACATTGTATGTATTAATAGGTACCTTAACACACTTTATGTTCTAAATCTAAATGAGTCATACATAAACCAAATTGTTTTCTGCGAAACAGTAAGAGCACTCTGCACATTATCTCAAATTACTTACCGTTAATACAATTCAGACAATATATTTATAAAGTAGTGTTGAGCAGTAATTTTGAGTCAACGTAGTGCTGATCAAATCATTATTATTATTGTTTATGTTTATATTTCACGTATATGGTATATAAGCATGGATTGTTTACATGTGCAAAACACTGGACAGGAATAAGTTTTAAAAGAAAATGTAAAATATTTGCCTTAACTACAACTTTAGGTAATTAACTCCAGCAGTGTTTATTACGTAAAGTTGCAGCGTGTCATGATGAACCAAACATGTAACTTTGCTTGACCGCAAACAGGGTTGTCGACCACAATCAAAGTGAAAAAATATACATTATTGTAGAATATCTTCATATTAACTACATATTACGTTAATAATTCGCGTATTAAGCTAATTATGCATTCTAATTTAAGAGTTAAGCTTATTTTCAACAAAAATAGTGAACAATGGCACATTAAAGCAAATTGTTTAATAGTATCATGAAATTCTTAAATTCTTTCAATGAAATAGAAAGTCACTTATACCCGAAACTTCTAGTCGTCTCAGAACCATCGATCCCATTAATGTTTGCCAAATACGTTGCCAAACAAAATGTCCCCTCGTTGGCGTTTGGCACTGATCGTGACGCAGAACCTTCGTTGGAGAGTTCTACTGTGATTTAACCCTTGAGAGCGATGCTAAATGGAAAAGCATTCAGTATTCTATACCCATTACCAGCTGCGTTGGTTTTAGTCGATTTCTTGGGACGATGTGTTCTCTGATTTTCCTATAGAAACGGACACAATTTCTTAAACATTCAGTCATAACTTGCGAATCCGTTCATGAAAATACTGTCCAGTTTGTATTTCGTTTTTGATATTATATTCGTCCGAACAATATTATTTACGACATATGTTACATAAATATTTACAAAAATGGTTCACTTAACAATTGAATTCGTAATTGGAGTACGATTTCATATTAAAGTTTTTGTGAGGACACCAATTATTCACATGAAATCACGTTTGAAATCGATAAAAATAGGCATGGACTTTGTTGGTCTTTCTGTGGTTTCGCGGCAAATCTGTTTAGTGAGTTATTTTAAAATGGTAACCCTATTCGTGTTACGTGACAACTAAACACGTGCCAACTTTCCACTTTTGACAAGACTCATCTAAAAATAATTTTGTAGAGTCAACAAAGAAAAAAGCATCGACGTGGGCCTTCTAAGGGCTAAATGCGTTACGCATAAAAGTGAAAGGTTTTCTCGCCGGTGGATTAGTGAAACGTAAATTAGCCGAAAATCAAACTAATAACCGTGACACAACTCGTATTTTGCTTGTAGCCGTTGATTTTGATATGATTGATTTCATTAAGGCTTAACCTGGATATTAATACAAACTTATATTAAAATTTTCTACATATTTTCAGATAAAGCTTTAATATCTTTATTGACCTACATAGGTACAATTTTTTCTCATGCATTTGTAATAGACAACTGTAACAAACGCTACGTTAATAAAAAAATAGGTTTGTTAAAATTGTAATCCTTTTTGATTTATTTCGTCTAAAATTAATGCTATGAAAATATGTTAATTATTATCTGTTATTTAATGTACACTACCCATTATACCTTTTTAATTTTCGCATCGGTTCAATATTATCTCTCCAAGGGTTGTTTGCCGGAAATCGTTGTAACGGATAACCTTGCTATTCTGCTTATCTGCTTTTTTTGGGAATTATTCTTATTTTTATTCTTGTATATTTATAATAGATAGTATTGCCTTGTTTTATAGATTTATTTTATGGTTTCTGTTATAAAATGTTTTTTACTACGTAAAATAAATTAATGTGTTTATTACTGTAATCAAAGTAATGAAACTAAAACAAACTTAATAAATAAGTGTTCCGTCCAATTAATCTCGCGTTTCTCCGTGTCTCTCACAGCTGTAACCTGTTACAAAGATCCCCTATCTCATCTCTGTTAGTCATCAGTCATCAAACCCTATGCGATTAATTGTACTTGGAATCTGTAATTCTATCTATATAATTATGCGAAAGATCAACTTATCATACCACATTAGGCTTACCAGTTTTGAATAAACTGAGTAAATATAAACAAGTGTAGTTGTAAAATAAACTTTATTAAGCATACGGCTACTGTTCACTTTACTGACCATACTATATCGATGTTAATCTTTATTTGTGACGTGAAAATTGACTTATCATAGAGTATACATTTCCGTATACTAAACATGCACGCTATAAAACATAATAGTAAAAGTAACGTAACGCATATCCGTAAGTCATCGTATTATGTCTAATACCGGTCAACGGCTTTTATCGCATTGGCATAATCTGACGTTTTAACCATTTTCAAACAGCTCGGCCTAAGTGTGTCCAGTAAAACGGGAAACGGAATGGAGAGATAAAGATAATTTGTAAAAAGCACAGAGCCATAAAGCACGCGTTCCTCACGCGCGTCGTTTATCTACGCGCTGGGACAGTTCATTCGTTATCTAAAAACTTACGTACGCCCGTCCCCACTTACTCCAGTAAACATTTGACTTAGAAAGTGCAGTTCCGTGTAACACGTCCATAGATAACGTTTACGTGCCCATTTTGTAATGCCCCGAATTCCTGGCACCTCAGCAGATTCAAATGAAAATATGCGCACACAGGTGTCGATAGTTAAGCAGACAAATAAGGACATTACGCTTTTTTGACCTGCAGTCGGATAAAAAATCATTTAGACTAAGATGCTTTCAATGCATCCCACTTATTATCTCGAACAATGGGTAAACATTACCAGCTTTGTTTCGAAAGTTTATCTTAATCTAAGGTGATTATATAAGTTTAAAATCTTTGTTTTTCATGTTTTTTAATGTTGTCCAATTTTTTGTACTCTTAAGTTTAAGGTATTTCCGGGTTTTTAAGATATTTTACTTTTAACTGGTATCTTTCAACAATCAAATGTACCTATTTTAAACATCAGCGTTACGCTGGCCGTTTCTGTCTTTTTTTCTTGAAGTGTATCACAATCCATCTTAACAAATATCTGTTCGTTGATATGATCAGTATAAACCAACATAGATATGAGTATGTACTTATCAAACAAATGTTGATATAATCGCTTCACAAATTGGATCGTGTAACGGTGCCGGTGTCAAGCTATCCATTCAGATGAAAATCACGATGAAAGCGTCAGGTCACGGCTATAGGCACGTTGTGTAATTATATCGTAATTATCTAGATTATATGTAATAGTAAACTAGTTTGCAAAAGCCCCGTAATAAACTCACTTCACTGTCAAAAGTTCTTAATATTATGCACGTAGTCTATTGGACAGGATTCAAAATATTGCTTCTGCTCAAGTTATAATTACAAAACTAAAAATAGGTTAAAATCTAATTGCAAGTAAGTCACGGAGGTCCTATTTAATTATGTACGGATGTTCATGGGGCCGCAGCAATTATTTACCATGAGGTCGCCTGCACGGTCGTTGCACGCAAAAGCGAACCGCTCCACACATATAAAGTATGAACTAAATAAAAAAAATCTCTTCCTCTACGGCACTACGCTACACGTAATTTCGTCGGAATGTGTCCTTAATGTGTGGTTTTCATAATTTCGTTTTGTACTCTCAGGCGATTCAGAGAAACACCAGCAATTACGATGAATCAAAATTCTAATTCCCCATAGTAATACCGCTACATTACTTGTTAAGTTGAGGAAAACTCTCTAGGACGTTAGAGTTTTAACAATCGAAAGTGTTTACGTGTTTAGATCGTTAAAAACTTATTTGAGGAAGAGTTTCTAGATTACTATTCCCTACTTTACTAACGTCATTACGTTATTTTATAATTAATCTAAAAATTATTTGCGTGAGTAAACTTTATGTAATATGTAAGTAGTTTTATAAGTAATTAACATATTCATATACAATATTTAAAATGTCTTCACCACGTTGAATCGCTTTACCAATTATAAGTTAAACAATTTTTTTTAAATGTAATGTTTAATGTGGACAATAAAAAAGCCGCATACAATGGGTGGCAGTAGTCACACGGGTCTTTGTGATGATTATAATAAGCGGTGTTGTCGCCACGGTCGAGAGGAGCGCGGCCGGCGGCGGCGGGCGGGCGGCTCCTGCAGGACCCGCACGGACCACGCCACGCTATTACAATTTAGATTACTTTCGGCGCTCACAATAGACACCATAAGCCCGCTGTAACCAAATCCATCTTTTTTCTCGGTTAATGTAAAAACTCGTCTAATCACTGATTCACACACTCGCTCTAATCAATTTCGTTATTAGGTGTTATAAAATGTATGTTAAGCTTCGATATTTTTTTAACTATATTTAGACAAAATCCCTCATCACTTAAGTGAATGAAATTTTATGCCTCGCTTTGCAAATGTTATGGGTTAAACAAGTCTATAAGTTGTTACCGAAGAAATGCGCATTCGATTAAGCCGCTTCCTTTTTAATTGCAGATCGAGCGTCTCGCACAGTATGAGCGGCTGGTGGGCGGCGGCTGCGGGCGGCGGCGCGCCGCGCGCCTCTCCGACCTGGAGCGCGTGCAGGATCTGTTCCCGCACGACTACCTCGCGCTGCACGACGTCGACGCGCCCGCCGCGCTCGCCCTGCACCATGCACACGTATGTAACTCATCACTCTACAGGCTGGGAGTTTTTATTCGCCGGCTTTTTTCTCCCGGTCTACTATAGCCTGAGGGGCGCATAAAGCAGAAGTACAATGACTAAAACAAGAACTTCATTGAGTGTGTGTAATATACCTTATTATGAATATAACAATTTGAATTTCAGTCCTGTACCAAATAACGTTCCACTTTCGATACACACATGTTACCCGACCCTTCATAAATAGCAATATTGCTTAAACTAAGTCCGACGACACATTATTGTATTTAGACTTAAATTAACCTTAAGGCTGGCAAGCATCAATATACCGGGTCAATATCGACATGTTACAAAATTTGAGGACATGTATCAACTGTTTGAAAGTATTTCCAATTGTCAGTAATTCGGCCCGTCGCGCACCACTGCGTCTATTGCGTCTAATGCCGGAATTACCTTTCATTGTCTATTGCATTGTAAACATTTTTCACCGCCTATAAAATTAGGTTTCTACAACTCTACACTAATTATTTGCGCTCAAAATAACTTGGACAATATAAATATTAAAATAAATACCTAAATTATTGCTTTACAGAAATCGAAGAGCCTCCGCAAGCGTCCTAGCCTGGACATCGGGGGTTCGGTCAGCGCTAGCAACCCCTCGCTGTCGCCGCGGACCTTTATAATGGAGGCCCCAGTTCAGCTATGCCCAATAGGATCCACTTCCCCACCGTTAGAACGTCATTTCTTCCTCTTTAGCGACTTGCTTCTGTTAGGAAAGTCGAGAGGAACGAACTGCTTTAAGTTGAAGGAGAGCGTTCGATTGGCTGAAGTATGGCTGTCTATGACGGACGGCGAAGACACTGGCTTCTTAATCGGGTGGCCCACTTTAACTGGCGTGTCTAACTACCTCGCTACGTACCCAACGCAAGCCGCAAGAGACACTTGGTACAGGTAAATTATACTTTAATTGTTTCATATAACAATTTTAAGCAGTGCTCGTATTGTCGCATTTCACCTTGAATTAAGAGAGTAGGAAAATTAAAGTGATCTGAATTTCATCAATCATAATCATAGAATGCACGGCCCCGCTGCTAACATGCCTTAATACTTTTATGGTCATTTATGTCTATAAATGTGGGAAAATGTACATGATTTTGTATCCTAAGTAAATATGTACGTAACGTAAAATGAAATTACGTGTGATTTTTACTATCACCGTACACACATTAAATATTAATTCATCAAACAAACTTTAATAGAAATGCTAAAAGTTTAGGTAAATATATGATAATGATGTTTATGTTAAACTATTACTGTATTTGTTTATAGGAAAATACAAAACGCTTTGAACACTCAACTCGCTACAGAACCAAAATCAACCAACATTCAGATTTTTTATAAGGATTTGGCGAGCTCCATAGAATTCGTAAGTATTAACGACAAACCGAATATCTTTAAAACGATCATTTCATTAGAAATCAAGAACGTTTTCGAAAAAAGGAAACTTTCGCTTGTTTATTCGATAGCACTTTCACGCGAGCATGTCCTGAAGACTTAGTTTGGAACGTAATCACGTACACACCTGGCGATATTGAAATGTTATTAGCATCGCTTCGTTTAACAGAAGCGCAATTTTCTCTCTTTAAATACGATTTCTTTATATCTCGAATTTTAAATTAAACAACACTGTTACAAATAACAAAATGTTACAACGTTACGATTAATAATAGTATGTATATTTCATTTCATACTATATCTCTATGCAACCGCCTTCGTCGTTCTCTATACTGCCCAAAGGTTTAACTTTAATGCTTCTCGCATTAAGTTTACCTTTTTGTACTTATTTAAATGTAAGTTGCAAATAAAGAATAAATAAATAAATAAGTAACATATAACAAGGTTCTTAATATTTTCAGTGCAAGACAGTGTCCGTGAGTCCCGACATGAGTGCGCGTTGCGTGGTTCGCCAGGCGTTGCATGTGTTTCAAAACGGCGCGGAGGGAGAGGGAGAGGGAGAGGGCGAGCCGGAGAGCGAGGAGGGCCGCTGGGGCGCGGCGAGCGACTTCACGCTGTTCGTCCGCGCCGGCCGCGACGCGCCGCCCGCGCCGCTGCACGGCATGGAGAGGCCGCACGCCGTGCAGGTACACTCGAAACACTTATAACTAACAAATGATATAAACACTAATATTTGTTTATTTTTTGCTCTCGGTCTATTTCATAGACGTACAAAAGGATCTTTGTTATCCTAGCATTGGAATTTAAGTATGAGTTTGAAAGAAGTTGAAATAAAAGCATTAATTTCTTATTATAAATAATAGAAAACTCGATTATTTTCCTTTTATTACTACGGATACTGATACAGAATTGTCAATTCCAGATGTCCAGAATAAGACAAACGTTATCAAATGAAGACGGGTTCGATTTGGAACATGTTAACGCTAAGAATAATCCTTGCGGTATCGTGTTTGAATTGAGAAAGAAGAATCAAGGGTTAAAGAGGTAAGCTTATAGTTATACTTCTTAAAAATTTGCTGGAGAATAGTTTCGTGATTGTGATGATTTGTTTCGTACAACTTTATCGTGCAGAAAAATGAGTCTCAAAACTGTCGTTAGGGCGGTTTACAATAGATAGATAAGATACATACATACATACATATCGTCACGCCAGGTCCCTTGCGGGGTAGGCAGAAAGCAACGAGTGCCAAATATCCCTATCATTACAAACCTGCCGTGCTTCATCTACATTCATCACTCTCTTCCTGCATTCACGCTCTTGGCTCT